>WEKX01001335.1:124057-143905 GCA_013390025.1 Pitta sordida
AAAATTTGTCAGCTCTAAAAGGGCACCAAGTTTGGGCACCCGAGCAGTCTCTGCCCTCTAGTGTTGAGAAAGCAGATAAAACTCTTCGCAATACAAGTGGAGCCACAAAGAAGCATGAGCTCAAGAAAAAAAGTTTTTCATTAAATATCTTTACTGTCTATTCAGCAGATAATAGCCAGGAAAATTCACCTATCGTATATTGTGGACTCATACAACTATTACTGGCACCCTGAATGATCAAAGCATGGCATTTTTGAGTAAGACATCAAAGGGCAATTGAATCAAATACTGAAATGGTAGATTTTAAGATCATATTTATGCTTATCAGAGCCTAGAAGTAGAACCCACGAATCCTGAAAGAACATAATTTTATAATATAATGTTTTCTTCACCATTTGCATCTGACATTTGTAATACACCTTTATTGCAAACCCAAAAAAAGATGACATGTTATAAAAAGAAGCAAATACATTTCCTTTTAGAAGGGATTAAAAAATCTGCTCTCTCATCTTAAAAATCTGATTTTCAAAAAAACCTGATTTTAAAGCTTATTAAATTGTGATCACTAACATGTAAACAGAGAAGAAAAACACCCAACACATAAGCACATCATTCAGTCTTAGTGCTGACATTTAGTCCACACACTGTCATATCTTGGATCCTGAAATAGATGCATTCCTGTCCAGTACGTTGGTTCATTTGAACTCTTTCTTAAGTAAAAGATAAAAACAGATTCTGGTCTGTCGCAAGAGGTGACTGTGAAGACTTGCTCAGCATTAAGAACTTCTTTCCAGTGAAATAGACTTGAGATGGAAAAATGGCACATATGGAAGAAGGGAGTATAAAAAGATGGGGAACTCACCTTGACAGCAGCCTCTGAACCTCCTTCTTTAAAATCTTCGTATTTCATTACTTCAGCCATAATGAATCCCTTTTCAAAATCCGTGTGAATCTTCCCTGCTGCCTGAGGAGCCTTCGTCCCTTTCTGTCAAAGGAAAGACCGGAAGAAAATTAATTACATTTAAGAAGATTGATTGCAGGAAAGAGGTTTCTCCATTTTTATGTGCTTTCAAGATCTGCTGAAACTTTGTTTCGTATCAGCTAAAAGGTCAGGCAAAGAGCTGGGCGACTCCCAGTACTGGGACACACTGACAAACGCCTTCGTCACAGATAAACCAACCTGATATTAAAGAACAGTAGCTTTGTTTTTCCTAATAGGTACCAAGAGCAGTATTGATTTTAGAAGCTATGCCTGTGTTTTATTGTGAGATTCACTTTGACCCCTAGCTTTCCACACGGAAAGTGAGGAAAATAAAGATTTTTAAAATAACTTTAAAATCTGAATTACTCAACCCTTTTTCTTACATCCAAATAATTTCAATGGAATAATAACATTCATTGGTGAACCACATTTGCAATGAGAAGTGATTTATGGATCTCAAGCCCTGTGCATTAGCTTATTTTTATTTCAGAATAATTTTATTAAGTTTGATATAGAACAAACTGAGTATTCTTACCAAAACATCAACAATTGAATCACTAAAAAATAAAAAAATCAAAGGCAACTGTAAGATAATGTAAGTTTATGCAATAGAGGAGAATGTATTAGAACTGCATGCTTTAAATTACAAGGACATACATTCTGTGCACATACAACCATGGAGAGAAATTTGAGAAATAATGGTGACCTAAAGGCTGCTTAATAAAGCATGTTAAAGTGCTAAGGAGTCTGACACTGTAAAGCACAGTTTTTACAATAAAAGATGTATTGCGTTAATATGGCTACTCACTGATGCTTACCTGACTAAATATCTTTCCACATTAAATCAAAGATACTTCCAATCAGTCTTAAGATAAAACAGCTTTCAAATTTCCTAATAAAGAGCAAGCATTTCTCCTACTGAAACCAGTGAAGTTTCACAATGTGGTTTTAAAAACTACTCCAAGCTTCAGAACAACAAAACTTCCGTTTTTATATTATTTTGGTAGCTATTTCAGGGACTTTAGCTAGCTGTTATCATGTAAAAGAAGATGAGAGGAGAAAACTAAAAAAATAAAAATGCTTATAAGAAAGTAAGTTTAATGTGCTAAAACACATACACAACCATCTGTAGCAGTACTACTAAAATATAAATTTACAGGAAGTTATGTTGATTAATGAAAACAAATTAATTCCATTGAATGAAACGAAATACAGCAGTGAAATTCAACACACAGAACTAATACACTCATGCAAAAAAAAAAAAGCTTGAAGGCAGCATTGCATCTCCAATAGTTGACATTGTTGTAATTTTTAAGAGTTTGCAACTAAATACATTTCAAAATATTTTTCAATATTGATCTTTAGAACATATTTACATTAAAAGGCAAGCCACTACAGCTCAGCTCTTACTGTCCTCTGGGAATAAATTAGTCTATCTCTAGGGCTATAATCATTCTACAACAATATTTAAAACACATAATATCATTTCAGGCATTATATAAGTTCCAGGATAAACACATAAAACCACCAAAATAAACTAGGTCTAAACAGTAAAGTCAGTAAATGACCTGAACTACTGTACACTGATTTTAGGTTTTTGAGCCCAACTGTGTATCCATGAGGAATATAATGACGTTATATTGCTTTTATTGCTGAAAATGTAATCCGAGCAAAGCAAAGGAGGAATGAACCATCCACAACCCAAACAAACTTAGTGAATACAAAATGAAAAGCAACATCAATTTCACTGCAGACAAACCCAGTCACACAGATTAAGCAAGCACAATACTGGTACGTCTTATCTCTGACCACAGGAGGAGGGTAGACAGATTCTACAGGATGAAGAAATTCAGACTATGTAATAGGCAGAATCAATTGTTACCTGCCTCAATCAATGCAGCTCCACTTTCACTGTTCAGCAGCTCACAAATAATTAAAGTTATCCTGGACAAAAACCTCATCTGTAATGACTAGCTAACCGCCACCATGACAAACTTCAAAGTCAGTGATATCAATCTGAATTCAATAGTGTGGAACTGGATATAGCTGATGAATAAGTATGAATCTTACCCTGATGGTCCATGCACGCACTTCATCTGGGCCTGCAGTGAAAAAGTATTCTAGTTGGAGTGCTGCATATCCAGCCTTAATGATCTTTGCTAAAGCACTGAAAAAAAAAAACCCAGAATCGAATTCATTCAGCATATACACATAAAACAGCCAAATGTGCCAAGTAATCAATTTATGTGGAAAGACATCACATACTTTGAAGATACCGCATCTACTTTTTAAACGTAACAATAATTGCAGTAACCTTTTACTTTGAACTCTCTTGGGAAGAACTACTTTTTTACTGCAGAATCATAAAGAAAGTATTTTGATTTGTTTATTTGGCAGACTACAGAAACATGGGATAAATATAAATCACCTTGTCAGGCTGCACTTTTGGTCTCATGCAATTTTCAGGACTCCAGGTCATGAAAGCATATCTGTTTGACTGAAATTCAATGTTGAAACAATTTATTGCAGTTCTTCAGAAAATTATGGCAAAATTTGCTCCACCATCCTTATTCCCCATGGATGACGAAACAGTTTTGGTGATCATTCCTTCTCAAAAATATACATAACTAATATCTATGTTATAATTAAAACACTGTACAGAGATGACAGATGACAGTTAAAAACTTAATTTAAAATAAATCTTTTCACTCTGTCTCATGGTAAAGAAAGGAGAAGATTCTCTCTTTATAATGGTAATTACTCTGTCATTTATTATTCTATCAGCGCAAGCAATTAAATTACTGCAAGGAAATAGTTGATAATAAAGTGTAGGGAAAATGAATGCTAATTAACCTTTGTGTCATGTTCTCTTCCAGATACTTCTGTTTCTCCTCAGCACTCATATCTTGCAACTTGAGTTCCAAGGCCCCACTAAAAGGAATGACCAAAGCACCCGGGTCGTGCTTGTCCACCCACTCTTTAATTTTTATCAACCTGTAGACAACAAAGGGCACAACATTATCTTGTAGTGCATGCATGGCTGTACCACATTCATTATTATCAAGTAGCACATACATATTCATAAGAATTGCACGGATTTATGATGCCATCTTTTTGTGTATTGCTTTCCAAGGTCAAGGCATTAACAGGCAGCAATTGCTTCAGGTGTACTCCATTAACATTTCACTGTTTCTTGGTTTCTGTTTGGCATTTAATCTATTAGAAATAGACAGAATTTGGGACAAAAACTAGGTGCTTGGTAGAGGTTAAATACTTGCAATCTAAAATGTATGAATAAAAGTTTCTGAGAGAAAAATACACTTCTAAGAGCGATATTTATCAAATGTGGTAAAACTGACGGCATTCAGTTTTTCCTTTTTTTAAAAAAAATAAAATAAAAAGACATCTCAGTAGCTAGGGCAGCAGATATCAGCAGATAGAAAAGAACACCATAAACTCCTACATAGCAAAGTGCACCCTGCTTTTTTTGGCTCCTGATCTGGGGAGGATGCCATAGCTGATGAACACAGGGCCATCCTTCTACTAGTTTTTCTCACCTTTCAATTATTGCCATAGGCCAAAGCTTCTGGATATTATACTACTATTATTTTTAAACAAAGAATAAAATTTCCTATTTATTTTCATCTTGAATAACTGGCAGCATCCGTAATAGTTTGCCATTCATAAATCTCTTTAGTTGAATGAAAAAAACAAATTTAGAGCTACAGACTTATGGTGGTAGTTTTTGAATGTTCCATATCCTACTAGAGTTCAGCAAAACTGGCAGCCAGGAGGGCCAACCATGTCCGGGGGAGCATCAGGCAAAGCAGCACCAGCCGGTCAAGGGAGGGGATTGTCCTGCTCTGGCCACTGGTGCGGCCCCATCTTGAATAATGTGCGTGGTTTTCGGCACCACAATATGAGAAAGATATTGAGCTGTTAGACAATGTCCAAAGGAGGGCAACGAAGATGGTGAAGGACCGGGAGGGGAAGCCTGAGGTTACTTGGTCTGTTCAGCCTGGAGAAGGAGAGACTGAGGGGAGATCTCATTGCAGTTACAACTCCCTCATGAGGGGAAGAAGCACCCTTCTCTGTGGTGACCAGTGACAGGACCTAAAGCTAGGGTGGTTTAGGTTAGATATATTATATAAAGTTTCTTCACCCAGAGAGTGTTTGAGGACTGGAAGAGGCTCCTCAGGGAAGTAAGTGGTCACAGCTCCAAGCCTGACAGAGTTCAAGAAGCATTTGGACATCACTCTCAGGCACACGATGTGATTCTTGGAGATGTCCTATGTAGGGCTATGACATGGACTTTTATAATCCTTGTGGGTTCCTTCCCACTCAGAATATTCTGTGATTCAGTGAAAACTCTATAGCAATAGCTGGTATTTAAAAAAACCCCTTTAAACAGGGATTATATTCATGACTTCAAGTTACTATTTATTTTAAATTTAAGGGAGACATTTTAAAATTACCTGTAAGGAGTTCACTGTTATTAATAGGGCACCATTTCTGAACAGGTGTGAATTCTAAGAACGACAACTCCGTATGCTCAGCAAGAAAACACAAGAGGCATGGGAATACTTCCTGCTCACGAATAATCAGATTACAAAACATGGTACTTCGGGTGCCAGAGATGTTTCAGACCTGAAGCACCCACCATACAAGCACAGAGCATTATGCTTGCTGAGTTCTTTTTCTTAGTCCTGCTAATCTGCAAGATTTAGACTAAGGTTTTAACTGCTATTATACTAAAGTGCTTTGAAACTGTGGCCTGCAAACCTCTAAATAATCAATGCAAATGTCACTTCAGAAAAAAATGAACTGAACCACAAGTTCATCAACACACATTTGTCAAAGAAAATAGCAGGGGATCAGAGCTATTACGAGATTAAGTGCATGGCCCACTGAGTAGGGTTTTAGATGGGACAAAGAATATGGAAGTTCACTCAACAGTTTTCACACGTTTGTTATATGTATAAGGCTAGTCTTTTACCATTTACTTATGTAAATACGTACTCCATCAGTGGTTTTTCAGTCCTCGTTATACTGACTTTTTTTTCCTCCAGTTATCCAGTGAAAATAGTCTGGTACCCAGAGTTAATACTGAAACACTATTGCCTTTAGTAATATCTGAACTGAAAATCACGCTTAAGGTGTGCTTATGAATGTGACATGACATTTAACAGCACTTTAAAATCAACATTTGTAGTTAACTAATTTATTTTGGCTAAAAAACTGGCTATCAAAGTTCTGAGCTTATCCAGAAAATAAGCTTATGACAACCTTATCCAGAAAATATATCTCAAAACTAATCTAATATTCCTAAGTGTTCCTCAACATTTGTGTACACATACTTTATAGATTTTTTTTAAGGAAGCATCTAACACTGGTCTCTAGACGAATTCAATAATCTGCCAAGTGAAAGACAGAATGAAACATGCAAACTTGAAAAAGTGAAATGAACATGAAATTAATGTCCGAAATTGGAGATTCAAATTCTCTTTGGTAAATATGGTCACCATAAGTAATAAACTAAGAACTATTGTGGAACAACAAGATAAGAAATAATTACTTTGGCAAAAACACCAATTCAGAATAATAATAGTCTTAGACTGTCATTTTAACAGCTTTTCTATTGAGTCCTTAGAGGGATTATTTGCATTCCTCAGGTATTCTATTGTACGATTCAGATGAATAAAGACTTACAAATCATTCCTCTACCGCCAGTGTGAGACTTTGATCCAGTGAATACACCATTGTACCTTAACTATAATTGGCAAAAAACCTGACAGTGTAGAGCATCACAAGCTTAATAACAAAGGAGAATATCTCAAAGTGTTGACAGATGATCTTCATAATGCAGGAGCAGAGCTGGTACATTTTAGCAATAAATGAGCACTGAGGGCTAAAGGTCTCTGAAGTGACTGACATCAGACCCGCTACAGCCTCAGTAAAAGAATAAGGTACTGCATCCACTCTGTACAGACAGTCAGGTTCTCTGCCCGAGTCTTTCACTTTTGTGACTTTCAATACCACAGGAATTACTGAAAAGTACCAAGGATTCCCCTAAACGTGATAAAAATAAAGGAAATAAACAAAAAAGTAAACAGTCAAACATAAATATTGATATATTTAAAAATTAAATTTTTCCCAAAGCAAAATGCTTGACTAATAATGCCAAAATTAACAGTGCTAGTTTGCTTTCCCGTTAGGGATAACCAAGTGTGCTAAACAGAACAGAATTGTCTTAAAAAATGTTAACAATTAATGTCAAAGTCTGTGTTTTATTTGAGCACATAATTTTTCCAAGGAAATTATGTATGACTGTAAAAGGACAGTATTAGTGCACTCATTTGGGTCTTTGTTAAGATAAGCAAATCCTGGAGTATCTCTCTATTATTTCATGCTATACTTGAAAATGAATGATGAAGGGTATTGGATTTTAGACTTAGTGAAAAGACTTTTGATACTTAATACAAAAACACCATACACTAAAATGTAACAAAATGAAAAGTAAACTCTGAACAGTAGAACTGGCAGCACCAATGACCATGACTTACAGCTGAAAATACTTTAAGAAACAATAAATCCTTCTTCACAAAGAACACTGAAAACTATGTGAAAAGAGTATACACACAAAAAGCAATTTAAAATATCCTCTTTCCCAGCTAGGTTTCTAAAAATGTCATTATTTGTGGAGTTACAACATATATATATAAAATCAGAAACAAGAAAGGCTTTTTCTAGTACTACTCAGTAATAACAGCGAAGGAACTCTTCAACATTCAACAGCCTTTCCCTGCTGAGGGGGCTTGGTTCTTCCCTCCAGTGTGGAGAGGAGTGTCCCAACAGCAAGTACGGGGGAGTTTCCTGAATTGAAATTTGATTCTATTTGCCACAAAATGGACAAAATATCCTTTCTGGAAAAAAAGTACAGACCCAAGAGAAATCCATTCATTCTGTGACAGCAAAAAGAAAATAGTAATATGTAAAATTCTGTGAAAACCTGACACTGGGACAAAAAAAAGGCAAGTGCAAAACTAGATCTGATCAACTTGCAAGTGAAGGTAGCACTCAAAATTCTGACAGTAAAGAGGAATTCAGATGCTCACTTCCACCTAGCACTGTTACTGCTGTTTGACAAGGAGTATCAGAAGCATATCAGCATATCTACTAAACAAAAGAATCACAGAATCACAGAATTAACAAGGTTGGAAAAGACCTCTGAGATCATCAAGTCCAACCTATTACCTTTCACCATGCCATAATCTAAACTATATCACTCAGTGCCTCATCAAGCCTACTCTTAAACATCTCCAGGGACAGTGATTCCACCACCTCCCTGGGCAGAGTGCCAGTGACTTCAAGTGCAATAGGACCAGGACAACTAGCAGAGTTAACTCCAGATACTAAAACAGGATGCAGAAGACCTAGGACAAAGGTTTAAAAACCACAGAGAAGGCCAATAAGCAAAGAGCACCAGAAAGGGGAGTTGTGCAGAAAGGGGTGTCTTCACTTTGAAATGGTGCTGCTTGCTAAGGCAGAAGAAACCAAAACCTGCAGCCAACCAAAATACAAAGGTATAAAAGTTGCAGAAGGCACATTAACTGCAAATCAATATTTGAGAGAGTTTCACACAAGAGATCCAGCTGGGAACAGAGGAAGAGTTCAGATGGAAATCTGAAGTAGTGATGGAAGAGAGAAGCTGCAGAGAAGGCTTAAGCTCAGTGGACACCTGCAAGACAAGACGATCTGAAAAACTGACCCCTGAGAAGAAAGGTGATTTGTCAAAGTATGCTTCTGTACGAGCAAGGCAAAAAAACCCCCCATCTAAATCATGGAAGAAAAACAACTGCTTTTCTGTTCTACACTTAAACTATGAGTGGAAAGCGGCAGAAACAAAAAGAGTGTGGCAGGGAAAAAGAAAACATCAAGCAGCACAAGAAGGAAACAAATGTAGGTAAGATCAAACTAAATTATCAAAACATACAAAAGATTAAAAAAAGAATATCTACATATAGAAATGAGAACAAGAGAACTTAGAAATTCCAACAGGCTCTTCCTCGTTGTCAGTTTGAACAATCTGGTAACTAAGCTCTGTGTGTTATCTTCCAACAGGTCTCGCATACTCAATTTCCAGTAGTTTCTATCTAGCCAATATTTCCTATATTGTTTATGTGAACGTTGTAAGGCATTGAAACCTTTAAAGGCTTAACGAAAATCTCAATATGTAGTATATTTTTTCACTATATGTAGGACCATTAAATTTATCACAAAGTCTCAGTCATCTGACAATTTAGACAAGTAATAAACAGCCATCCATGAAGACAACTGGTTTGCTTTAAGGGGATTAAAAAGTTGAATTGTTTCAGCATTTTTCTTGAAATCAAAGAAAAATACATTGACTTAAAAATATCTTGTTTCTTCTTTCCTCTTTGCAGTTTACTTTCATCTTTTGAAGCCTCATCCATCATCCACAAATAATTTTAAATTACAATAAATTGGGCTTTTTTTTAGGTTTGTTTGTGGGGGTTTTTTTGCCAGGTTCCAAAACTGTGAGGACCACTAGGTTTAGCTGATTTGGTGGGATGGGAGAGAGAGGAAGACGTAATCTACCTAAGCACCAGGATTGCATGACAGTTCCCAGGTGATATCCTTCCCTTCTGTTAGCATGCACAGAGTCCACAAAGATCAGGTCCCACTGTTCTCAGTGTTGTACATATGTATTCATATATAGGTCAGAAACATTCACAGCTTCACTAAGCTTTCATTCCAAATTTCTATAATTAACAACTAATGAAATGGTAAAAATGGCACAGTATTAATTCTGCTGTATCAGAGTAGTATCATGCTGTAACTCTTTATTGCTACCTGCCTCTCTTAGGTATCCCTTTCTTCTTGCACTACATAATGAGAAAGGATGACCAAGCAGGAAAACATTAAGGAATAAAAAGGTTACCTTCTTCCTTACTGTGTTAGTTTCCTTTTTATGAAGACGACAAATCTACAGGAGGTTTGGGAGTACCTGTTACAGACCTCAGCCACCACACTTCAAATCATTGGTGACATGAATTTATTTTTTTATTCTCTAATCCCAGCTGGCCAGATGGAACACAGAACTCCTTCCATTTCAAAAGGCCCTTTCCCAGCCCCCACTTGCAAACGTTTTCTAGTAACAGTTCAGAACAAAAGCACTGCCTCCACACACTGGGCTGCTCCTTGGCCAGGAGCATCCTCTCAGCCCCTCAGGACAAGAACTTCAGGAACTCAGTGCTGCATTTACCCTGCATATCCTGAATGTTTCAAGTTCCTTGATAACTTCCTACAGGCCAATGTCCATATCTCGTCCAGCAGTGATTGCATCCAATGAACCTTACAAGAGAAATCATCTCACATGTCAGATGTCACTCATATCTCCCAACACAGATTGACTTGAGCCTTGAAACACGCAGAACAACCCTTACAGTTCTTTACCATAACATTTACAGGAACTTGTGACACATCCCACGATCTCAGGAGTCCTTTGACAGAATAGGTACATAAAGTATTTCCTTCTATCAGATCCAGATTTCCCATTTCTAAACTTCATTGTAATCTCAATGCATACTGTATAAAAAAAACCTCCTAGAAGTTCTTGATCAACACTGTTGTTTGACATTTATTACATAGGGGTTTGTAACTTCCCTTAACATTCTCCTTTGAAATGTAAGTAATCCCAGGTTATCTGCCTCATGTGCATCAAAGCAAGTTCTTCCAGGGCCTTGATCTCTATCATGGCCATTATCTTAAATCCTCTATAATTCTGCTAAATCATTTGTTAGATGGGGTGAGTAGTACATATTGCATCTATTTTAGCTCATGTTGTATCCTAGATTCTAAAAAACATTTTCATAATCAGGACATGAGCTTCTCATCCATTCCTTATCCACCCAGATGTTACTCTTGATTTTCTCCAACCAGCTGCACATGGAGCAGGGACCCTACCAGTACTCCCTTGCTGGCATACTCACCAACAAGACTAATCCAGCAAAAAAGCAGTTTGGGGAGGAGGAATTNACTTCATGCCCTCAAGATATAATTCTATTAACAAACTGTACAACATAAGATGTTAGTAATGTACAGTTCTCATTTTACCTGGTCTAGAAAGCTACCCAGAGACACTGGCTGTTTAATGGTATGCTAACAACACACAAGGACACAAAACATCACTTTCAGCTTTATACTAACGACCATTTTTGTACATATCTCATATGAAGNAGCAAGTTCTTCCAGGGCCTTGATCTCTATCATGGCCATTATCTTAAATCCTCTATAATTCTGCTAAATCATTTGTTAGATGGGGTGAGTAGTACATATTGCATCTATTTTAGCTCATGTTGTATCCTAGATTCTAAAAAACATTTTCATAATCAGGACATGAGCTTCTCATCCATTCCTTATCCACCCAGATGTTACTCTTGATTTTCTCCAACCAGCTGCACATGGAGCAGGGACCCTACCAGTACTCCCTTGCTGGCATACTCACCAACAAGACTAATCCAGCAAAAAAGCAGTTTGGGGAGGAGGAATTTAGTTCTTCCATATCCCACCTCTCCAGCCCTTGCTCACTTTCCCACATATCCTTACAACTGGTGGTGCCAATATAACTGAAGGGTGGGGCAGGAACAGGTAAAGACTGTTAAGGATGGGGTGTCTTAAATTTGCTTACCACCCAAAAAAGTGTGATGCCACAGAGTCAAGTTCAATCAGAAATTTGTCAGAATGCTTGCAAATGGCATGACTCCTNTTTTTCTAACTAGAAGAAATAAAGCATGCATAACAGAAAAATAAAGTTCATTACCTACAACTAGTCTCAATTGAAAAATATCAAAAGGCCAAAAAGATAAAGAGGCAAAATAATCCAGAATGACTTTTTTCTGCTGGTATATGTAGAGAGCTCCCAGTAAAAGATTTTTCAGTTCATTATATAGCTTATATAATTCCATCTAACAAAAGGTCAGTCAAGGTAACCCTATTTTAAACATTTGTAAGAAGCATCATTCGTGAAGAATAAAAGATCTTAAAATCCATTTTTAAAGCACTAATTTCTGATCTAATTTTCAAGACTGCAGTAATATCTCTATACAAATTATGGTCCTCACTAAAGTGATCAAAACGAATTACGACTTAAACAATAAGGAAAATGGTACTACACTGCCACTGTAACACCTGCTGGTATGTGAAAGGCTTACAGTCTCTACTTGGTCTGCCAATTGCAAAAAGTAATTCTGTTTTAACAAAAAACCCAAAAAGAACAAAAAAAGAGATGGCTCTAGCTCTCAGCAAGGATCAAGCACACTCAAGACTGAACTACTGATGAACCTGCATAACAATACAGATTGCAACAAACAGTGCATGTTACATTTTCTAGTTATGGGCACACGTACTTTGGATCAGAAAGATGCCTCTTAAAGTCACATCTTGTCATTCTTTGTTATCATTTACAAAATGCATAGTTTAGACAGCTTATATTGAAAACTGTGACAAAATAATTTTTTAAAAGCTTGTAGATTATAGCAGAAAGAGCAAATCTCAGTCACAAGACTTGCATTCAAAATGATGATGACTGAGATGTTACTACAAATTAATAGAAAGAATCTCTATTCCACAGTCAGGCTTATGCTAGGCATGGTAATTTTAACTTTTGTCTCTTGATAGGACTTTACGTCCTCTGGAAAACTGTATTCCTGAGTGTTCTGTACTAAGTAAAACAATTCATACCAACACTGTTATAGCAAAGTCTTAAATATACATATAAACTCATAAAAACTTACAAGCCATGCAAAATATAATAATTTATTTTAAAAACCCCCAAACAGGTGATGTCTCAACAGGAGAAACTTTACATGAAATACATGATCAACAACACAATTTTTAATTTATAGTTCTATAATTCTTTTATGTACTGTGTCCATGCAAGTTAATACAAAACCCTACTCTCAGCCAAAAAAATTATCTACAAAAATAGATGTATGCATAATAAATATGGATGTATAGCGTAATAAAATAAACATATATGAACAATACTTGAAATAAGACACTAGAAATACTAATTAAGAATGTTTTTCACTAATGTTAATTAAAAATCCTGCAATGAGTAACACAAATGCAGACTACAACATTGTTAGTTTTGGCTTTCGCTGATGTCACACAATAGTTTAATGAAACCTAAATAAACTGGGTCAGAATATTTCCCCCTACATCTTTACTGAAACATCCTCTTCTACTCATAAATGATAGAGGGAAATGCATTCCTCACTTCTCCAGAATTAGCCAGTGTGATCGTAATTGCAGAGCCTCTCCAGACCACACAATTGACATAAATGTTCTCTTCCTCCCTCTATCAGCTGTTAAAAATTACGCATTAAAACTGCAAGAGTCAAATATACCACAATAAGAATATTTGATTTAAAATAACAAACCCTGCTTAGTTCCCCTGTCCTTTTGGGCCATTACCAACTGTTAACGTTTTCTGATTGCACGGTACTACTTTGATTCTATGTTTTAAGAAACTATTTTAATGAGACCAGTAAAAAGAATCACAGAAGCTGGTGACACTGGGCTAAGCTGTGGGGCTTTTTGATGCAAAAAGATCAATCTTGCTACTAAGGCTGGAATATGCTACTTAATAAAAGAGAAATTAACTTCGGTATTTATCCAGACAAAGATCATCATCTAAGCATTCCATGTAACAACAAAAGTGTTTAGTTGAATGGTTAATATTCAAACTACAGCAACTCAAAGGATACAAGGCTTTATTTAAGACACCTGATTTAGATACCTAATCCTGCTCTGCTCCCTATTTTAGTTAATGAAGCAGGAGGCTCTTCTGAGGGCAATTTAGAGTACTTAAATCAGGGCTCCTTTTCTCACTTCAAGGCATCTTCCCTTTCCCCTTTCCATAGGGTGCTTTAGAAACTAAACCTCACCTTAAGTGCCTAAGACACTTACATAAAATTACGTGGTGTGCCTTAGTCTTACCTCCTGCTGATACACTTCCCCAAAATACTGTCTAATAAATACAACAGCATATACTGTACTGTCATATGAACATGTCCATGTCCAAGTAAAACACTAAATGAGTTCGGGATTTTCACAGTGCGCAGAGATGTCTTGTTTGAAATGCACTTCACTAATTTGAAAAGCTGTCACAAAAATGTTCAATTCCACAGACATAGTCTGTTTACCTGTCTAAGCTGTGGTGAAATGAAAAAAAAATTAACAATGTCTGAATAATCTACTAAAACATACTTGTCCTAAGGGAACACTAACTTTGATTTTTTTCAGAAGCAGGAATAAGTATCTGGATCAGTGTTACACTCCATTTACCTGACAGACTAAAGGATCTGTTAGACACAGTGATTTTTAAGGCTGAAAATGGAATGACAAAGTAAATTTCTGTCAGAAATAAATAATCCTATTCAGTGTGTGGGTGTGCATAAAACATTCTTATTTTCAGGCACGAAGTGAAAAATTGATTTATTATAAAACTATTCATTTACCTCTTTTCATATTGGTTGTGAAATTTGGGGGCATTAAATGCCCCCAGCAATCCCAGCAATTGAAAATATAATTTAACTGGAAAGAAGTTCCACCTTGAAGTTATAGCATTACAGTATGTTTTACCCTTACAAACACTAAGAATAGGATCAAAAGGCCAAATCTAAAAAGCAACTAATTTTTTTCTTATGACTTGGCCCGAAAACATTTTTTTTAGTAGAAAGTCAGAATATTATCCCAAACCATACTAATTCAAGTTCAGTCTCTTACAAGTAAAGAAAAGGCTCCATGTGTGTTGGCATACATGATAGTTGTCAACATAAATGAAAATGTTCATGAATAAAAAACAGGCTGTATAAAGAGCTAATTATAATATTGCTATCAATTGCTAGCTTGCGCTTGCAAATCTTTCATACCATATAAATGCATTGTTTTTGACATTTCTCTGTAGCTAAACATCACATCATTTCAATTTTTAAAAGTAGATCAAATATGCACGGGATATACTATAAGGAATGTGATCTGATCTACAGTCACACTGAAAAGGAAAAAAAACATGACAGAAATGCACAGTCATAAAAAACTTAAAGTATTAATCATCATCCAAGAAAAAAAAATAAATTTAAAAACTCTAGACTTTTAAGAGCATTTAGAAAACAATTTCTGCTTTCTGTATATTCTTCCTTTCTATCCAAAACAGCAGTTGAAAACACTTCATCCAATTATGCAACTGAAGACTAAAACAATACATACACCCAAGCACTAGTGGCATTGTGAATTATTCAACTTGCATCTAGATCTTTTCTTATAATTAGAAACACTGTCTATTTGCTTAAAGCAACCACTTACACTCTTTCAGCATATAAATTGAGAGAAATGTTTTGGTAACCAATGAAAAGCACCTACTTTAACACTCAAATGTTTTCTCCAGTTTTAGAAGTGGCATAGAACTTAAGTTTGGGAACAACCTGCTCAATAGGCCCTACTAAATAATACAGTAGNAAACTATTCATTTACCTCTTTTCATATTGGTTGTGAAATTTGGGGGCATTAAATGCCCCCAGCAATCCCAGCAATTGAAAATATAATTTAACTGGAAAGAAGTTCCACCTTGAAGTTACAGCATTACAGTATGCTTTACCCTTACAAACACTAAGAATAGGATCAAAAGGCCAAATCTAAAAAGCAACTAATTTTTTTCTTATGACTTGGCCCAAAAACATTTTTTTTAGTAGAAAGTCAGAATATTATCCCAAACCATACTAATTCAAGTTCAGTCTCTTACAAGTAAAGAAAAGGCTCCATGTGTGTTGGCATACATGATAGTTGTCAACATAAATGAAAATGTTCATGAATAAAAAACAGGCTGTATAAAGAGCTAATTATAATATTGCTATCAATTGCTAGCTTGCGCTCGCAAATCTTTCATACCATATAAATGCATTGTTTTTGACATTTCTCTGTAGCTAAACATCACATCATTTCAATTTTTAAAAGTAGATCAAATATGCACGGGATATACTATAAGGAATGTGATCTGATCTACAGTCACACTGAAAAGGAAAAAAAACATGACAGAAATGCACAGTCATAAAAAACTTAAAGTATTAATCATCATCCAAGAAAAAAAAATAAATTTAAAAACTCTAGACTTTTAAGAGCATTTAGAAAACAATTTCTGCTTTCTGTATATTCTTCCTTTCTATCCAAAACAGCAGTTGAAAACACTTCATCCAATTATGCAACTGAAGACTAAAACAATACATACACCCAAGCACTAGTGGCATTGTGAATTATTCAACTTGCATCTAGATCTTTTCTTATAATTAGAAACACTGTCTATTTGCTTAAAGCAACCACTTACACTCTTTCAGCATATAAATTGAGAGAAATGTTTTGGTAACCAATGAAAAGCACCTACTTTAACACTCAAATGTTTTCTCCAGTTTTAGAAGTGGCATAGAACTTAAGTTTGGGAACAACCTGCTCAATAGGCCCTACTAAATAATACAGTAGATGGTTAAAAGCAGACATAGCCAAAGGAATAATACAAAAATTATCAGAGGGCAGTTAGTCTGAGACATGATAATCTATACAATTTCCACCAAAGAGTCAGTTAATAAACATACACAATGCAATTTTAGTCTTAGTTTGGTCGAGCAGTGATGCCATCTAGGAAGAAATTATAACAGAAAAAACCTCTGGGAAACACAAGAAATTTGGTTAAAGTAGAAAATAAATCATGTTCTGATAAACTTACTCTCTCATTGATATATGATTTTCTATGCAGGAGAAATACATCTATAAAGTATTTGATGGTGTGCTGTGTGTAAAACTACTAATTCAGCTGCAGAAGAGCAAAAGTGGATTTGTACAGATCAAGGACCAAGTAAAGCCCTGAACAGGTTAACAGGAGAACAAACTGGTGTTTCACGTTATCACTAATCAAGACTCACTAGGATCAAACTCAGGACTGATCTTGTTTAAATACATTAATGACCTCGATACAAACATTAGTGGCATGCAAAGTTTGTGTTCAATACAGGAGCAGGAGAAATTGTGCTCAAGGAAAGTCATCATCATCAGTTGGACATAACATAGAAGGGAGATCACAAGGAGTTACTGTTCCTTAGAGCAACTCTAAACCAACACAATGCAACAGGAAAAAAGTAAATATAATCTACAGACCCTACTGGAAAGGCTTCCCTTTGTTTAACAGGATGTATTGCATGCTTGTAAGGTATTCATGAAAGTATGAGGAGCACTACATGCAGTTGTGGTCAGCTAAATTCAGAGCAGGTCTAAAATTATCAGAGGAATAGCAACCTCATGTAAGTAACATGGAAAACATTTATTAATGCCTGCTTTAAATAAGTACTGGAAGCAAACACCAATTAGATAAGATACTATTTAATCTGCAGGACAAAGCTGCCCAAACCACCAAGGAAATAAGCCAGCCATGGAAAAACATAGACTGGAAATTAGCTGAACATTTTCAACCCAAGGCAGCAGCAAGGTTCTGTGAACAGCCTCCCAATACTAAGTGCAAAACAATCAGCTACTGTTAAAAAACAAAACAAAAAACCCACCTTAATTAATTTATGAAAGTCATTATACTGTGTAGTTACCAACAATAACGTTCTGTACTGAATGCAGAGGAGGGATTACAGTAATTTAGGGATTACCATATAGTTAGAAGGAAGCACTACACTTTGTGAATTCAGAAGTACTTAAAGGCTATGCAGAAATGCAAAAAGGGGACAAAGGTCTCAATTTCATACGTAAAAACCAATGCCTCCACTGGGGAGAAGGCACAAAGAACTCAACCACCACATACTCAGCTGGAGCCAGCCAGCTGACCAGCAGCAGTAGGGCTGTCAGACTGATCACTATGCACAAAGTCCTCCCAAGCCACAGAATACGATGCTACCTGCTGTTCAGTGCCTCCTGTCACTACTTTTTAAAGCAAGAGTATAAATTAGGGGTCACTGTGGTACGGAAACAAGACTCAAAATCTTGGACAACTGGACTTTATGAGTTCTGTTCTTCCAAAATAAAACATAATTAAAGTCAAAAGTAGTCCATTATACCATATACAGTTATCAGTATCACTCACAGGCAAGGCAGAAGAGGTGGCTGCAGTACTTGTATCATAGCTTGGCAGTAAGTAATCTCAAAACATGGGCAAGGTACAATTTTTTAAATAGCACACTGGTCTTCATTAACCCATTTGGTCAAACAAAGAAAATTAAGAACACTCTAAAATATGTACATTCTTCTTCCTAAAATATGGTCACTTCCCTACCCAAAAGTTCTTCACATTCTGTTGCTCACTCAGCTTGCTTTTCCCAACATTATCTTCCAGGTTCCAAAGCTTTCCATCTTGGTCCAACAGCTCTTTAGCAAAACAGTTCCAAATGCAACCCACAAAACTGACACTCTTGATTCAATTCACATCTCTCTCCTACCCTAGTTCGGGTCACTCCCACATCCCTACTTTCTTCCATCTCATTTGCAGGGTTACCCGTTCTGGTCCTGGTCAGGGACACACTTCCTGCTCAGTTTCCTTCATGCCAACATAGAGAGGTACATCAGAGGCACTTGCAAATTCCTTTTTAGAGCTGGTCAATTCTTAAATTTAGCAACAGCT
The DNA here is from genome assembly GCA_013390025.1 of Pitta sordida. Lineage (NCBI taxonomy): Eukaryota > Metazoa > Chordata > Aves > Passeriformes > Pittidae > Pitta > Pitta sordida. Next base: position 142,732 of record WEKX01001335.1, read on the forward strand.
ATTTCAAAGCAAAATTCCTTAGCCACTGTGTATCTCACAGTACTCAACACTACACTAAACATCTACCACTGCACTTTCTTACGTTCTGCTTAGAAAATAAATCGTACAAATACGGACATTTTAAAATTTGTGTCCTGCACAATCCAATCCACATTAATGCTTTTTCCCATGAAAAGGGGGACAAAGTACTAGTTACATAACAGGCTGAAACAAACCAGGCTCAGGAACAAAATAGCAATTTAATAAACAAAATCAAGCAAACAATAAACCAATCCACTGTATAGAGTGGATTGTAAACACAGGACCAGAGACACAATAAGGACGTATCTTATCAGATACATAAAGTACTATCCATTATGAAGAAATATTCAATACAAGTAGAGTCTAGAAAAGCACTGAGCATAGTTGTACTTCTAGTGCCTCCACTTACCAGATGAAATCTCTTTAGATAGACAAAGGATAAAAAAATGGAAAAGAGAACAAACTGAAACACAGTAACACTAACCAATACTGTCTCTTCCCTAGGAAGAAAAATTTCAGAAAAAGATTCAATTGACAGTTTCTCCAGCGTACTCATTTAGTTATTGTATGCTGTACCTCTGGTACAAACAAATATGGCAAGCATGCACCAACAAATGCCCAGAGTGCAAAAGACTTCATACGACTTCAAAATCTAGTCATGGCTGCCCATGTCCTCAATTTTGCTATTTACCACAAAGAAAATGCAACTATACATTATGACTCAATCAGAAAGAGAACATAGTTTTTGATGTGTTAACAAAAATAATGCAAAGTATGGAATTTTACTATGACGAGATGCCTAAACCAGAAGCATTTCCCCAGCTCTACAGCAGTTACAACATATTACATAATAATCTTTATGGAGAAAGCTCTTACTGAATTTGTACAAAAACTTGTATGTTGCAATTTTCAGAAAAGCACCACTCTATAAATGCATCCCATTCATTCAGAAGCAACACAGATTCAGTACTATAGAAGCTAAAGGTACTCTCAATGCAATGATTCATAGTTTCCCCTAATAGAAAGATTCAGCAGTTTTCAGACAAGACCTTTATTCCCTCTCTGAATAAATGATGCCTGAAATTTTTATTCTTGTTCTAATGGAATTTCAATGGCCTTCACTGCAAATCTACTGGAAATTTTCGCATATTAA
>WEKX01001338.1:0-30799 GCA_013390025.1 Pitta sordida
CCATCCTTGTCGCCGTTCTCTGGACCCAAACCCACTGCCTGGGCCTGGCCTCTCCTCCAGGGCCTGCCTGTGTCCCCAGCTCCATCTGAGTGGGTCCAGAGAGCCCGGCAGCAGCAGATGCCCCAGCAGAGAGACACACAGTGTTGCTGTGGCTGGTGAGCACGGCGGTGACACAAGGGTGGCTGGTGACAGGCTCAGCATCCTCCGTGCAAGGCAAGGGCAAGAAGGGAGGCATTCAGTGCACTCACATACAGGGGGGGGAAACCCCATCATCTGTCATTTGGAATGCTCAGACAACTCCCTCATAACATCGGGAGATCTGCCAGCTGCTGAAGGTGCAAGCGCAAGCACAGACGTGAAATCTGCTTCACTCCCACACACTGACACCCACGAGTGGAGAGCCAAGTTCTGCTTTGGGATACTCACGTGTGACGCCCTTTCCTTAGACACATCTATAAGGCCTGGGCTCACTTGTAACTGCAAAAGGCCAGAAGAATTCAGAGCCAAATTCCGCCCCCGCACATGTGCAGCCAGCCCCCCCTCCCCGAATGTGGGGAGTGCTGCAGATCCATCCCTGATGGCAGCTTTGGCTGCAGCTCCTGCCAGCAGGCCGAGTACAGCTTTGGTTGCACTATCTAATTCAGCAAAATTTCACTCTTAATATTTAGGGCATGAGGTTTTAGGAAAAAAAGCTGTTAAAACTGAACTGGATACTTTGAATTGTTTTTCCCGGCATGGGAAATACGCTCAATCGCTCCACAGCCTTTTTGATTAGCCTAATCCTATATCCAAGACTCTTCTGCCAAAGAGCTTGACCAACTTACTGTGCCATTCCAAGTACAGCAATACCAAACAACACAGCAGTGTTTTTCCTGTATGGTATAAACTGAGCATAGAAAATGTACTTCAGCTGGAAGGTATTCATTACACCAGAAACGTTCAGGTTTTTATAGTGCTCTGATTTCTCCAGCTGTAACGATTAGATAGCTGGATTTAATGCGCCTGTCCAGCACAAATCCAGGCTCCCATTCATAAGGGCTGTGCTCTGCTAGACCACACTCCCTGTGTGACATGGTGCTAACATCCAAGTGTACAGTCAGAGATGCAACCTTTATGATACAAATTAGGGTATAATTGGAATGCACAGAGCATATAAATCCTCCTTCAGATTTGAAACACAAGCAGAAAACTTGGAAGTTAGAAATGGAACTGAAACCTATTCTGTCGAGTGTAATTATTCTTTGTTGAATTTAAATGAATCAGGCTAACTGGCAGAAAAAACCAGCTGATGTCCAGGGGAAGGAGGTAGAAGGAGGGTGAAAAAGTTCTCACGTAAGTTATAGAAGGAGAAATAATTCTATTACAATAATTTAATAATAAAGTATGCTGATTTTTTAGTATCTACTACATTTAGGTGCCAGCTTTGTGCTCGGCCACTGTAAGTGTATATAATCAATGAATACGGGTAACAAAAGTTACTTGAAGAAATCCCCATACAGAAGACATCAAGGTTTTGAAAAAAGAAAATGGCCTGCACGAAAGACAAGCATTTATGATTATTTTTGTTTATAATTCCAACTAGCAGTGAACTACCAAATCAACAACAGTTTGGGCTCAACACTATCACTGTCATCTCGGGTTATGTGCTGCCCACATGCTTATTTTGCTAACCAATTTAGCACAGAAGACTGGTCATACAAATCCCATTTGAATTAAAACACAAAGATTAGAAAACCGTGACAATTCAAGAGGACTGCAAATTTCAGTCTGGCACTTGTGAGACTCAATTAAATCAATTCAACTCCTGCATTAAATGTACATTAAGATGCATACTTGCCCAACACATTGTTGATTATTGTAATGTACAGCTGTTCTCTTGTCTGCCTGGCAAAGACCAGACCAAATCTTGTGTTATACTTACCAATTCTTCTGCAAACAGTTCCCCAAAATCAGGAGTACTTACGCAGTAATCCAAATAATTTAGATATTCTCTTCTTAATGCTAACTAAGACTTTGTAAGAAAGTACGAAAAAACACAGGAAAAGGAAATCAGACCTCAGTCTTCTCACCTTTGCTTTCCGAAGGACGTGGCCTCGACATGGAGAATTGTTTGATGAGGGAGGTCGCTTCAGAGCTGCTGCACTGTTCACAGGTATTGAGCACTCAGTATCACTGGTATCACAGCTGGAGATGGGAGAGTTTTCCAAAGTTCGATGCTTGAAAATTGGAGACTAGTGAAGAGTGAAAAGCCTAGTTTGAGTTTCCTCCAAGTAGTCACATGGGCAATACTTTCTACCTAGATTTAGAACTGTGGATCTTCTTTTTAAAGAAAATACATCCAGAATAATGATGGGTAAATGAAAAGGATATTAGAACAAAGGAAACAAAACAATGTGTGTGTATGTTTTCTGTGATGAGAATTGAATTTCCTTTTCTGTGATTAAACAATGACGGGTCATCTGGGGGAATGGATGTATCCCTCTCTGAACCTTCTGATGGCTGCTTTGGACACAGATCTACAGAACAAGCCAGGACAGCCATCCTCCATCACGAATATGTGAGATGCAGCCCATGCGAAGGGTGGCAGCAACTGATAGGGGTGCAGCACAAGTAGGTCTCCATCACTGCACGATGCCTTGGTGCATTTAAATCTCCCTGGGGTGGAGCAATACCTCGGTTCCACCACTTTTACAACCACTAAGGACAACGATGTGACAGCTTTTTCAGATTATTCCAACACTTACTGCCTGTAATTCTTCTGTCCACCTGCTCTCTGTTGCCATGGAAAATGTATGACACAGAAAGGCATTTAATTCTGCTCTTATTTCTTGGGCTTAATAAACCATTTAAAAACCTCTCGGTTCCCTCACTCATTTCTGATGGAGCCAAGAAGGCAGAGCACTTGTCCAGGGCACTGGGATTTGCATATTTAATGTCTTTGCATACCTGTGGGCTTGATGTTCCTGACTTGGGCTCAATAGCCAAGCCCAGTGTGATGCCACCAGCCAAGGCTTTCTTAAGGCTCTCCTTCACCTCAGTCAGTTCCAGCTCCAGGTTTACACGCTCAGCCTCCTTCTGCTTACACTCCTCTTCCAACTTCTTCAACTTATCTTCAAGAATCACTTGTGTCTTCCTGCCTGTCATCCACAGCAAGTTTATTATTTCAATAAGAATGTTATATTGACACTTACAGAAATTATTTTCTTTCTAAAAAAAGTGAGGAAACAAGGTCTCTACATGTCAGTGACATGAAAAAAAGCTAGGTACTCTGCATAAAACACTTTTCTCATCTAAAAAGTTTAGCAACATAAATCAAACGCTTTTCTTCAGGTGCCTTTCCTACGTTTTCCAGTCTAGTTTCAAATCAGTATTTGCTTAGCTACTTTTCTGTATCATGAACATACGATTAACCAGTCACAATAAAATTATTCCCATGTTCTGCTTGTCTGAACACCCCATCAGTATAATTTCTTAGGTATGTGTATATGTACACACACATATATAAAGTAAGTATACACTTACACATACGTATTTTGATCTGATATATATTTTTATCTATGTAGAAGGCAAATCTGATCCTTAAAGGGTATTGCTTAGTTTCAAAACCAAACCTCATGCAGGGGGGTATGCATGGCAGCACAGAATACAAAGCTATTTGGATAATTTAGCCTCCTCAGGTGAAAATTCAGCACAAAAAGGCACCTCCTACCAGCATTGACTTCAATGGCAGCACGCAGATCTTTTCTTTCTTTCCGAAGCTGGGCCAGCCTATTCCGCAGGGCTTCTTTCCTTTTCAGCAGCTCCTCCTCTTTGCTTTGTAACCTCTTTGCATCTGCCTCCACACGATTCTTTCCATATTTGTACTGCTCTGCATCTGCGTGTATCAGATTCTAGTTAATTAGGGTTGAAGATCATGGTACAACTCTGAACTTTTCCCTAAGACTGAACACGACACGAAGCACGTCATGGTTTGAGAAATCGGTTCTGAAAACTGGCCTTGCCTTTCTGTGTAGTTCAGAGGATGGAAAGGAGGCTCCACTTTAGCTATGAACCCTTCACTCTTAATTGGAAGGGGTCAGAGGAAAAACTGCCTGCTTGCCCTTTTGCCTGGCTTTCATTCCTACTTCCAATTGCTGAAAGCACGTCTTTTCTCACCTGACAGAAGAAAATACAAAGATGTTCACATTTCTTTGATTTTTGAGAGCTTATTTTTTTAATTTCCCATAAAATGCTTTCATTCCATGGTCTACATGTATCTGTGGTCTAATTTATATCACGGCTCCCTCTCTACCTCTGCTCCAGTTGCAGACTCAAAGAAAATAGGTCAGCTAAGAGATCACTTTGTCTGTCTGCGTATCTGAACGCAAACTCCACAAAATCATTCCTGACAAACAGTTCTTAAACCAGTTTTAGTCAGTCTTTAGTAATCGAGGTACCTTTACTCCCACAACTACCTATTCCAGTACCAACGGACCTTCAGTTATAAAGCTACTTACTTTTGTCCTAAAGCCTGAAACAAATTGTTGTTGTCATTAAATACAGGACTCCTTAAAGGCTTAGTAAGTTTTAAGATGTCTTAAATTTTATCATGAGATTAAAAAATTTCTCTGGAATTTTCTCTGTTCTCTGGAAAAAAACATGCTTTTGACTCCATATTTTAAAAATAGGACTATAGCTCCTTTTTGTCTTTTCTCCTGCAATCCCTGATAGGGACTTTCTAGAGGCAATTCACCTGCCCAGAAAAACCCTTTTTCAGAACGTGTCACTCACCAGTTGACATCTCCTCTCTCTGAGGCAGCTTTCATCTGTGTGGTTGTGTTCCCTATTTTGTTATCCCTTTTTCATTAGTGGTAAAAGTAAGTTGTTTTCTTAAACACCTCCAGGGATGGTNTCCTTCTGAAACTGGGGAGCCCAGAACTGGACACAGCACTCAAGATGTGTCTGACCAGCGCCGAGTACAGGGGAAGGAGAACTTCCCTGGTCCCACTGACCACACTGTTCCTGATCCAGGCCAGGATGCCATTGGGCCTCTGAGCCACCTGGGCACACTGCTGGCTCAGATTGAGTTTCCTGTCAATCATTACTTCTAAATCCCTCTCCATTTCACCACTCTCCAGCCACTCCTCCACCAGTCGGTAGCGATGCATGGGGTTGTTACGTCCGAAGTGAAGAACCTATTTTGGGTATCCTCATGACTCTACTCCCAGGTGAGGCAGCAGTGGGGAGCGATACTTACTGGACGCAGTGCGCTTCACACATGATGCTGTCTCGGATTTCTTTGGCTGGCTATTTAACGTCCTCCCTTTTCCGGCGATGCCATTAGTAGTTACAGGAGGCTTCTTGCCTTTAAACTGTTTGAAAACAAAAAGTACAAATGGGCTGGTGTTATTCCTGTGTCACTGGCATTACAGTCACCCTTTCCTCAAGGGCAGAGCTTGACAGAAAGTCACTTGGTCAGAGAGCCTTATTATTGATTGAGCTGGAGACGGTGCTTCCTCCAGAGATGTCGTCTCTGAGAGCTGCCTGATCAGCAGGAGCCTCACCAGCAACCACAGGATATAACAAGGCACGAATTCCCCATCTCTGGTGGCATCCCAGTCTCTAAGGCATTTAAAACTCTGGCATTTATGGTATTAGGAAAGCCCTTGCAAGGCAGAAAAAAATTTTAAAATAAAGCTTCTTGAGACAAAAGTTTGTCAGATTTAATTTCATACCACGGTTTGCCACACAAAAATTCAACACCATTTCTTATTAACTATACGGCCTTGCCATCCTTGTGGTGCATGGATTTATTTTTTTCTAAACACTGTAATTATTACGTATCTTTAAATGTTAGGAGTTAACATATCAATTTCCCCTTAAACAACCTCTAGCTACTAATTAAAAGCTTTTCTTTCTTAAAAAGTCATCTCATAATGGCCAGACAGGCTCACAAGATTACCAGGAACAGAACATTTCATGTTCAAGGGGTTTCCATTGAACTGAACTCTGGGAATATCAACCTCAGCCAAGCACAGGGCACACATGTGCCATGCTCTGTTCTCCTGCTTCCAAAAGCCTGTGAAGACTGAACTGAGAGTGCACTGACAAGCAGTAATTTACTGCTCGTGCCCACCTCCAATTCTGCAACTTCACTGAATTCTAATACTGCAATATGAAGTCTTTGTAAGGGTTAAGTGAGTTAATACGTGGTATGACACGAGAAACACTTATCTAACTGTTCCATGTCAGATTAGATTGAAAATCACCTCTCATTGTGATACACTCACGGGTTTGTGCCAAAGACTAGCACTGGGAGAGAGCTAAGGGCTCTGAGAAGGTCCCTTCCCAGGGGAAGAAAAAAACCAGCCAGTAATTTAAAAAGAGTATATATGAATATATTTGACATAATTAAATAACTCTAGAACATCGTGTTATTATATATATTTATATTCACAAAATATGTAACCACAGTATACACAACATATATCAACGTATGTAGTGTAATTCTAAAAGGCCAAATTTGCTGTCACAGTCAGTCATGCTTCACTTAACTTTTGGGGTTTTTTTTTCGTTTTTGTTTTTTTAAGTCATCACTGCCAAATGAGCCAGAAGGTGGCTAGACCTGTACTCAGATTAAGTGAGGAAGGTCACATCTATCTTTTTTTTCACTATTTTTCACAATCTGTAAATTATCAAGAACATATGGGGAAAGCCTTTCCCAGGTACCAAAACCTCCCCATCAGAATTTACAACTTTGCAAACCTGTCTCATTTGCAGTGGCCTCATGGCTAAACTACCAGCACTTCAGTGCTCACACTAAAGGATGTAAACAACCCCTCAGACAACAACCAGATAAACAGAACAGGCAACAAACAAAAAGCTTTGTTAAGTATTAAACAGTACAGTACCTGCGAGCCAGATCCCCTCCCCACAGCAGAGGTATTAGTGACAGACTGAGCAGAAGACAGATTGGATGAGACAGGGTGTTTGTAATGGTTAGAGGAGGGTTTGTCAGTGGATAACCTATTGGGTTTCCTGTCAGCTGGCGGATAGCGCGCAAAGATTTTTGGAGACGGCAAGTTATCGTACAGGCCTGCGTTATCATAAAGCATTTCTTCTCCAGTGTTCCTGCTACGAGAAGAAGGAAAGCCATCTTCTGGTTCCCACTGCAACACATACACCTCAGTAGTTAGTGAACAATGCACCATGCAAAACCTGAGTGAAATTAAAACATTAGTAACGCTCTTGACCGCAGCAGGCCCTCAGTGCTCGGCAAGCATACATTTATTGCTTGCACTTAAGTGAAACTTCAGAAAGAAGGGGAGAGGACACAGTGTGGAAAGCCAGCATTGCATTCCATGGCTCACAGCCTCAGCCCTGAGCGTGTTCCATAGTATGAGCAAAGCCATCATCACCCTTGCTGTCTCATGGACTGCATCTTCAGTTGGTTTTTTTTTTTCTTTATTTATCCTTCTTCATGCTGTATGTCATTCCTATGATGACCAGCTGCTGGTAGATTAGTACTGCAATTTATTTGATGGAGAATTATGATCCTGAGCTAAAAGAACTAAAACAGCCTTTCTTTTTTTTCCGCTTTCAGAAAAATGGAAAGCTCAACAACAGTCCTTCAGTGATTCATTCAATTAACCTTAAAAGAAACCAATACGGTTTGAGACTCTTATTTTCTCTTGAGTTTGCCCTCCGTGGGGGCCTTTATGCAACAGCCCAAATGAAGAGCTTACATGGGCTGTAGCCTGAGGACGACATATTGCTATGGTTTAGCAGCCATTACATGTTAAACCTTATTACACATCTGCCTCTGCAGCCGGTGAAGATGGAAGTGCCCACTGTGGTTCTCCTCTGGGATGAGCAGTACCCGCTGTCACCTTAATGCTGCCTCAGGGACTAAGTGTTTTGGTGTTTTTTCAACAGACATCAAGCAGACCTGGCGAAACTGACTCCTAAATTTTGCCAGGTCCAGTAGGATCTAAAAAACTACCCCCTCAAGTGAGTATTATATTTAAGGACTTGGCAACAAATCATCAACAGACAACTGCTTTCTAAATGCACGTTGGCTGACGCGCAGGTTAATGTAAACAGCATGTCCCATGCCCCTTATATTCTGTAGGTGTGAGAGGAGTCTGCGACTCCCAATCAAAAAAACCCCATGAGTTCATTTGGAAACCACCCAGTAAGCATTTCAAGATAATACAATTTTCAGATGTCTATACATTCAACACATGCAAACCATTTGTTGTGTGCAAACTCAATCCTTACCGATCCATTTATGCAGGGAACATCATCGTAATGAAGTGCCATTCCACTTGGGCAGGCGTAGCCGTTGGCAGCGCTTCCCCGGTAGGGATTTGTCGATATAACTCGCCTGTTCATGAAGCTGAATAGACCAAAATAAAAATAATAAAAATAATAAAAAACCAGTGCTTAAACCTAAGTGTAAATCATGTTGCAGTGGTATATTCCCCATGTCTGGTTATGCAGCCTGGGAGCACAGAGTTTCTCACTTTCTGCAGGGCAGTTTTAATTCCGTCGCTGCTCACACGTTGCTGTTAGCAGCCAATATTACAACATATGTTCCTCTACTCCAGTCTTACAGTGGGAATATGATTGTGTGAAGGGCAACAGCTGTAACAGCTCAGTGACACGTTTACATGGGAACCTGCTGATCTATGTTACTAAACACCAGCTTGCTGGTGTCCCAAAAATGCTCCCTTGTCGTCTGCACTGGGGAGAAGCAGGTGTTTCTGAGTGCATCCATTCTTAGAGGGGTGCAAACTTAGGAACTGAGAGAACCACGAATCAAACACAGCAAAAATTGAAAGGAAAAAAAAAAAATCCCATGGAATGTCAATGAAATCTCCTGAATGATTACTTCCTCAAAATGTGGGAATTTTTCTTTCCTATACCAAAAGTTTTGGCTGGGTATGGCACTAGTCTTCCCCAAACTCTCTCTGGGTAACTGTGGAAATGCTCTATATACTCATTCTTGCTCTGTTTCACACGGTGGATCTGAGTACTCTGGAAACTTCAAAAGGGAGATTATCTATCTATCTATCTATCTATCTATCTATCTATCTATCTATCTAATATATTTTAATTTATTCCCCTTTCTCCTGTCCCAATCAACATTGTTGCTTTTTTTACTGGAATTTTTCAGCAAGGTATCAGGAACTACACTGAGTTTGCAAAGATCTAACAATGCAGAAAATGGCAGGATTGTGCCTGATAGCAATAATGACCCCAAGGGTGAGTTTTTTCTTTGTAGCAACTGCTGGAATTGAATGAGGAATAGAGTGAGATCCCAAATAACTCTTATAGCTTCAGGTGTACGTGAATGGGAAAACAAAGTTCTCCACCCGAAACAATGGAACCATTCAGGCTCTGTGCTGACATTCATAAAATATGATAAAGCACTGCTAAAGCAGAGAGGGTCTTCTGTAGCACTGGCAGTAGCTCAGGAATGCTGTGGTTTCAACAGTTGCTTTCTTTTGGCTTTGGAATAACACGGGTTCCATGGAATTTCTCATTCAGAGGGAGAACTGGGGCTCACCTGAGCTGTGGGAGACCTGGGCTCACAGGAGGGACAAACCTGCCCAGCTTGGGGTGAACCTTCCAGGGCAGTGTGTGGGAGGAAAAACCATCAGACAGAATTTTTTCCTTACTTCAGACAAACTAACAACTAAAAGCCCAAGCAAAATTCCACGCTAAAAATGTCTTTAACTTTATCACATCTGATGTTTTATTAGACATTCCTGAAGAGCTGCATTTGTTTGCTGCTCTTAATGAAGAACATTATTCCAGTGGTTTTGGTTGATCTGAGGAACTGTATTGGCAGTTCTTATTATATTTCTTTCTAGTTAAGTGGCTTCAATGAGAGCGATACATAATATCCATGTCTGAAAACTGGGATATTCATTAATGACATTTGATGCACCTGCAGTAACTATTTCCACCACCAAAGGAAGCTGAGATTTATCTAAGGATCTGCAAACACTTCATAAGCATTATTTCACTAAGCCTCATTAATCCCATTTTTAATATAAATTAATTGTATTCCATAACTGCTAGATGGAAAATGAAAAAAAAAAACTTGCTTGGAAGCACTTTTTCTTCAGCTTTTCCTAGACACGTAATGATTTAGACAAAAATTGATGGGACTATGAAGGAAGATGTGATAGTTTTACAAAGCAGCAATCTCAGAAAATGAATAACTACTAATCCAAAGTGACTGTAGGATAATCAAGCTTTAATGATAACTGCATTTAATTTGGAATACTGATATTCATTCTATAAAGTGCAAATACAGTATTTCATTATCACTTCAGTATCACTGTAATTCCTCCTCATTTTCCAAGAGTAGCTGAAAATTAGCAGACAGCTACTCCAGTTCCTTATCAGCAAGCCCTTGCAGGCTCTTAAAGACACCCAATGAATTTTAACTAATTCTTAATAGGGGAATTCTGCTATTTTGCAAGTTGTTTGACATTCCTTTCCAACATGTGGTCTAGTTGCATATGTTTTTTTCACTTGGCTCCAACTAGTATCACATTTGTACAGAAAAGGAAAGCCACACAGTATCTGGGGGAAGAAGTTACTATTCTATTCCTCTTAAATGTGGTTATTGCTGGATGCTGACTGAAGCGAAAATAAACGTCAACACAGGACAAAGTTTTTGAGTCCTATTAACCTCTAAGAAAACATTAACATAAAATCTGTATTCTAGGTGCATTTTAATTCTATCAAAACTATCTGGTTTCCACAAAACTGGGGGATTGTGGTAACACTGAGTCACTTTGACTTCTCTCAGAAGTCATTCTGATTGACGCTGCAAGTTTTTTCTCGTTACACTTCTCCTGGCACCCTGCTAATGGCAGGAGGATCTTCTTTTGGAAAACTTCAAAACTTTTATCTTGTTTAAAGTCGTGATGGGCAGATGGGGTGCAATTCTCTAACACATTAAAAGTCACACGAATTTCAAATTTGTGCAGGGAGTCTCATTTTGCAGCAGGACGAGGGATGATGCCTTTGCCAGCTGTCTTCTCAAGCCACCTGCTTCCTGACTGTGGGAAAGCACGGAGAAAGTCTGCAGCAGGACATCCCCCCATCCCGACCATTCCTTCACTCCCCTTTTTCAGATGAACTCATCTACCCAAGGAAAAACGAGGGACTTTTCCCACCACAGACTGCAGTAATGCCTAAAATGATCTGAACGCGTAAATCACTATATATGCTAAGGATGCATTTCTCGTCTTAGCACAGGATCACTAATGGGGAACTTACCAGACTGATTTGCAATTTAAACAGTTTCCACGCCGCGCCCTAGACGCTTTTCCAATTTCCACCTCCTAAATTAAACCCCAGAAATTAATTGGACTGGTGTGAGCTGGATGAAGCTTTTAATTAATCATAAAGGGAATGTGACTCTCCAAGACCTAAATTTGCTATACGTTTTTAGTATGCAGCATATATTGGCCAATAATATGCTGTATATTTGGCTGTATGTAAAGCAAATACAGCCAGTAAATGTAAATTAATTAGCTGCATATTTCAGAATATTTGTTCTCTCCCAGGGGTAGTTCTAAGTCTTCATGAAAAAGAAAAGGCTAAAACACAGCATTTGATAAGGGGACTATGGTCTAGTTGGTGGGGAGTTGGACCAGATGATCCTGTGGGTCCCTTCCAACCCGGAATAACCGGTGAACCCTGTGACTAACTGAAAAAAATTAGTATATATTTTAGTAAAGTTGCACAGTGCCTTGCATCTCTTACAGAACCTCGCAGGATGCCAACACAATAATCACAAATGCATCTAATATGCTGTGATGCTGAAACACTTCATGAGTTCAGTATCTGGCAAAAGCGGAGGTGGATTTTGATAAGCTAAGTTGGCCATGGAGTTAATCTATGGATATAAATTCTCAGAGCACTGCAAACACCCAGGTAGCTGAAAGCCTCTCACCAGAAGGTCTGTTTTGCAGCCTGGATGACGCTCGCTGTCATTTCCACGTCAATGTAGTCGTAGTGCAGAGCTCCAGGGTCTGTGGAAGAGCCCGTTTCTGCCAGCAGAATCCCTATCCATCTGCCCATGTCTTCAGAGGAGGATGCCTGTGAGGAGAAGGCAAGAACACAGGTCAGGTCTTTGCTCTGCCACAGAGCTGAGCTCCATTGCGCAATGGCACATTCTTCTGGGTTGACAAATTGCTACCACATTGTTTGAGAGGCTCTGGTTTCACTCTGCTTAACTCCTAAAACCACCAGGATTTCTCGTTAAACCTGCTTTGCTAGAAGGGGTGCATGTCAAGTAAGCGGTGTGCTCATCAGTTATGATGTAACACAAAGTGGGCAATCCACAAAAAAGAAGAAAAAATAATGGTTTAAGGCCAGTGGATTTAGAATCAAGTAATGCTTATTTTAGGCTTCAGCATATTGAAAGCTTTAAAAGAATTATTTTCCTATGTTAGGCTGGGGGATTTTAGATAGCATGACTCCTGAGAAGAAAGTGTTACTGCTAAGTAGAAACAAGATGGAGGAAGGAATGAAATAGTGAGGAAATTTTAATGCTACTTTCGGAAAAAATTCACTAACTTTGTAGAATTAAAGGCATTAATTTTCCTCATGATGCAAGTAAAAACATCAATGCTACTAAAATAATTTTAAATTTTTCAGGTTTTCTTTCAAATCACCAATTCAAAAGTTAAACAGTAGGAAAAAAAATTGTAAAAGTAGGAGGTGAAAGGGAACTGTGTGTTTTCTAAACGAGGAGCATTCCAGGGAGTACTCATGTGGTGTGTCAAGAGACACACCGGGCTGCTGGCACACCGTATTTCCTTACTGAATTATTATCTTCACACAGACATAGACTGAGCAAAGCAGCTCAAGCAAGTAGCAGGCATATGAGAGTTAAGAGCTCTAGAGCTTCCATCAGTAGTGATCCATTATTTAATTACTGCCAAGTTGTTTACCCAAAGGAATTCTATCACTGATGTTAAAGCGTGGCTGGAAAGGAGCAGGGATATTTTAGTACCAGGTCTAGGGAAGGTCAGCATAAAGAAAAGCATCATACTGAGAAGACTTCTAAACTACATTAAATCTCACTTATTTCTTTGTCTACAACACTTAATATTTTCTCCTTCCAGTATTTATTATTCTTCCAAAGATTTTTTCTTTTGAGCAAACAGGTTGTATGAAAACGCTTCTCTAATTTAACTTGTGGGCCATTAGCAACCACTGTACCTCCAGCACAGCCACCTCCTGCCCGTTCCGGAGCAGGCGGAAGGTCAGGGGATGCTTCGAATCCAGTCCCAGGATGACTTCACAGCCACGGAGAGGGATAGAAACAATGTGCGTCTTCAGATCTGTCCTGTCCTTGTGGAAAATGAGTTTATTATCTTTCACTCTGCACCAGCGCTCACGCCAGCGGTTATTGGAGAGCACGTTGAGGTATCCTACAATAAAATGAAACGTGAGATATTTTACTCCTGTATTATTTGGGGAAAAAAAATTAAAAAGAGAAACTTATTTTTGAACGTATCACACAGTATCACAGTAAAGATAAGGCTGGAAAGGACGTTGAAGATCATCTAGTCCAACCTATAGCCCAACTAACCTATCAGCTACATCTAGATCATATCACTCAACACCTCATCCAGCCTACCCTTAAAAACCTCCAGGGTTGGCAACTCAACCACCTCTGCAGGCAACCCATTCCACATCCAGATCACTCTTTCAGTAAAAAACCTTTTCCTAATATCAAGTCTAAACTTTCCCTGCTGAAGCTTAAGACTGTGACCTCTTGTAATATGTAACACCAGCTGTTAAATAATTTGGTCTTCTTCTAATAGAAAGTCTAGACGAATTTTAGGAAGACAAGTAGATCACCCTGCCTCATTTCTTTTAATGAAATAAAAATTAAATTTACACTGGTTTTGAATTCAAAAAGCAAGTATTTATGAAATTCATCTAAACTTAAAGAAAAGAAGTTTAAAAAAATACTTTTCTTGAGCCAGGGATGATACAGTGTCCTTACACTATATTAAAATGTCATTAACTAATTTTCTTTTAAAAAACACCCACTTTTCTTATCATGCTTTATATTGATACAGTGTCTAGGCATGTAAGATCATTAAATGGGCAGTGTTTTTTGGTTTTCTTTCTCTCTTCATAGCAACGATCATTCCAGATTCAAACATTACAATCAAAGCAATGCCTATTTTTCCTACCTTATTATAGTTTGGGATTGAAAAAAAAAAACCCAAACTACCTTTTGCTTCCATACAAACACTACATGAATTCAACATGTGATTCTATGATGTTGCTGCTCCCAAACAGGCTATGAGGAGGGAAATAAATTATATCTTGCAAAGGCCAGAAGTGAGGTTAAAAAACTGTCTTCTGCTTCAGATCTGATTTTCATTTAATTCTGTTGGAGAGGTCTCTCTTTGGTTTTCATTAAAACTATGAATTATTATTAATTTTTCTGGGTTTTCCTTCCAAAATCATGGTTTCGATGTCAAAGTGTGATCCAACAGGATATGGCAGATCAGAACTGTGCACATCTTGGAAGGTGCAATAAAAATTGAGGATGTGCACAATCCTCTGCTTTTGGCTCCGTGTGACGATTGCACTCTTGAGCTCTTCTCCCTCCTCCTGTAACAAATCCCTGTATCACTGTGAATTACATACAATCCTTAAAAAAGAAAAACCCTTCACATGCAAGCCAGATGGCTTGTTTTGGAGTGAGAGCCCTTTTTCATAGTTTTCCCCTCTGCTTCCAATGCACCTCTCAGGAAAGCTCTTCCAAAACTTATTACTACGGCTGAACTACGCAGGATCCCACACTTTTCCGCCCACATATCTCTGCTTAAACTTTCAAAAGTTGACGTGACCAAAATGCCTTGGGTGTGTTCCCAGTTGGAACATCAGTACTTCTGCTTAGCCCAGGCGGTCTAGGACCAGTGATGTCGTAGGGAAGAGCTTTGCTCTGCCACCAGGCTCAGGTGGGTTTCAGTTTCCACTCTAGCTGTGCATCTCCTGCAGCCCTGCTGGGATTATCCCTTTGTTCACGGGAGGTAGAGCTTTTGAAAGTGTAAAAACCCTCAGCTATGGAGCAGCCTCCCAGAGGGCACTGAACTGAGCCAGATTTCTGGTGGTGAGAAACTCCTGTAAAGACTTCCTGCAATGACCAAAGCGTCGACTCTTATGGATTTCCCTATAAAACCTGCAAGTGGTGTCAAGTAGAGCCAAACTCAGGCAATTAGTAATGGCTGTATTTATGTCTGTATCTGTAATAATGACAGAAATACGAGGAATTAGGCTGTTCAGCTGTGGTTAATACCCCACATAATAAAGAAGAATGAACGGAGTATGAGAGCCCGGAAGTTCGAGCTTTTATGAAAGCCAGATGCTTCGGACAATGCATCTGCCTGGACACAGCTTTTGCCAGCTGTTCTTTTGGTCAATAAATGACATCTGTACTTAGCTGATGTACAGACACATATACACACACTTATTTAATCAAAGTTTGCTTATGTGCATGATTCCCAAAGTGTGGCTTGGAAGGCACCTGCGCTCCATGATGTTCTCTCTGGTGGTCCATGGATCTGCCGCTATCACCTTGGGCAAGCATCTATCACACTCATGCTTTAATGAGTTCTGCCAACTGCCGCCTAATCCCTGATTTTTGGGTTTCTAAAGTTTTTCTAGTCAATTAAAAGGTAATGAGCTAATACAAATTCAGAATCTGGTGCAACTGCGTCTAAGCTCTCTATGGAAAATTTTTATTTGGAAGGGATTGGATGAAGGGTGGCTTAAATCTTATTAACCTATGGAAGCGTTACTTAATACTGGAGCACTAAAAGGCAAATGGGAGGATATAAATACATTGCATTGTTTTGTGAGAGTATCAGCTAAGTGCATCGCACAAAGTCTAAGATTGCAAGCAAACCTTAACAGCTAAGATACAAAATGTTAAGTATTTTCTGCATGCCTATTTATACACTTCCTTGGTGCTGCCAAGCACTGCAGCTGTCATATGGAGTGATCAAAATTAAGAGTTAAGACAGTTCACACGAAATTTGTTACTTCATTTTGCCCAATAAGTACCACTTTAGGAACCCACAATTAAACTGAAATCACTTTGGTTGAGGTCAGTTGATGGCTGTCTGCTATTCCATAAAACCTTAACCACAATCTATTATAAAAGACTTGATCACTTTCCAAGAACTTTCTTCTGATTCCTAGCCCAAATTTATTTCATAGTTCAGCCTATATTTATTTTATAACCATTTGCTTGAGAACAGCTCTTGTTTCTTTATGCTTTTTTATCCACACTTCTCTTCCTCCTCACTCCTGCAAAGAGCAATGATATTCCTTCTGAACTTGTGCTACCATTTTATTTAAAAAGTCAAATTATTCTAGTCTCTCTCGAAATCACAAACTCTTGATTCCTCCTCTTTCAGTCTGGGTGGATTCTCCTGATTTTGGGGGAAGAATTATAGCAGTAATAGGATAATAGAAAATAAAAAAGCACAGTAAATAGTGGGAAAAAAAAGCAATTTTACAGAAATTTCTAGGCTAGAATTCTATGAAGTTTTACTAGGAATGTGCCTTTAAGACTCAAGGAGAAAAATCACTTACCACATGTTGGAACATCTTCTTCAGCTGATGAGGTCTGTTCATCTGTTGATGGCTTTTTCTTTCCTAAACCAATGATCTTTGTTATTTTCTTCCCTGTTACTTTAGTCACAGTGCCCTTGGCTTCAGTTTTTGAACTTTTTTTCCTCTTCACTATTAAGAAAGAAAACGAGTGTATTAAAGTCTGTTTACCCTATCTGATCAATAGAGAGAACATGAAGAAAAACAGAAGTTCAGACAAAAATATCCTGTGAAAGATGAATATTTGTACAAAAGTTGCAGACTCAAAATACTGAAAAAATTAAGCACTCAAAAAAAAAAAGACAGAAAGACATTTTAGAAAGACAAGACTTACAAATGAATTACTAACAATTAAATGAGTGGGATCAGTAGAAACATTGGATGGCTAGAAGTTGGCACTTCCTGTCATCATAAAGTCTTGGATACATTTCTGATGACTTTGACAAACAATACTGATTGAGATGCTCTATCTTCATCCCTGACATATCCATTCCTTTTGCAACAGGGAACATTTAGTGATTATGTACAAGTGCAAACTGAGGGAAAAAATGGACAAATGTTCATATGAGAAACGACTGTATGAATAGATGAACTGGGAAGAAGAATGCGTGGAAAATAGAGAGGCAGTTTGGGACTCACCATGGGATAATTTATCATATTTAGCTTAATGGTTAGCAATCACGGAACATTATTTAGAAATTGTATCTGTAGCCAAGACTATACAAATCTGTCATTGCTGAGGGCGAAAGGCAAGTCTGCAGGTGCCGACAGCCACTCCCCAGCCAGCTCCAACACATGGGGGTGTGTGTGTGAGCAAAAGTCCAACTCCCTCTTTTCAGGGGAAGCGTGTTCGCAACTCATACTGTGATCCCTAGACGTGCAATGAGCTCCTTTGATGGAGGGAGGAAGGACATCCTCTCCATCTGCTCATCTCTTTGAGGGCAACCGGAGCACAACACCTACTCTGATTTCCATCCCACACAGTAGCAGTCAACAGCTGACTGTGGCTGCTGAGGAGAAGGAGATGAAAAGCATAGAAAATCTCATTTCTCTGACACAGAAGGTCGCAGGAATCATTCCTACAAGCACAAACAGTCAGTGGAATAAGTCCATTTCAATATTTGGTTTCCTGTCCTGTCTCTCCTTCACATTGCTGGTTTTTGATCCTGCAAAACTGAGAGGCAGCAGAAATAAGGCCTTCATGACTTAATCTCTGAGACTAAAGAATAGACTAATTGCCCGACTGCCAGTGAATTTCTTTTCACAAAAATCTCTTCTCATTTCCTTCCCCACAGCAAAGGCAGCAGCTGGTTAAGAGCGAACAAAGGCTGGCAGTGAGTGCTTGACTGGAGGTGACAGTTTTCTGGAGCTTCCCTTCCCACACACACTCTCTCAAATGTTTCCTATCCGGTTATCTTATAAATACCATAACTTCATCCACGACCCTGAAAATTATGCCAGGCACACTTCAATCTTCTCGCAGACATTAATCACTCACTGCCTATTATTTTTGCTACTACATCTTGAAGGTCAATTTTCAAAAGTACCTGGTACTTTAAATGACCCTCCTTCAGTCATCAAAGCAGGTCTGGTTTTCCATTACTCCTAAATCCCTCTCCACTTCACCACTCTCCAGCCACTCATCCCCCAGTCGATAGCGATGCATGGGATTGTTATGTCCAAAGTGAAGAACCCGGCATTTGGACTTCTTAAATCTCATATTATTAGAATCTGCCCAACTCTCCAGCCTGTCAAGGTCCCTCTGAAGGGCCCTTATACCCTCTGGCAGTTCAGCGTTTGCCCCAAACTTGGTATCATCTGCAAACTTGCTGATGATGGACTCAATTCCCACATCCATATCATCAATAAAGATATTAAACAGGTACTTCTGGACATCATGGTCAACACAGGTTTGGAGTTGCAGATCTCTCAGCAGTTTTCAGAGACTTAAATGGTACTGAGTTTTATGAAAACTTAGCAGAAGATTTTAGAGAGCGAAATCTAAAAAATGTACCACAACTTCCAGAAACCACAACACCTGATGTTGCTCTATACTGTTGAGTATATCAGAGATCTGTATAGCCAGCAAATCCTGGCAAATGACCCAGGGAGAACAGAAAGGAAATGGAGTCAAAAGGCGAGACAGTGCTGGCACCAAGGCCAGTATTGACATTGTGCTCACTGCAGCTCACATTACCCTTCACTTACCAGCTGCAGCAAAATGTTTTATCTGAACCACACCATTGTTACATTGCAAGTTAACAAAGTCACAGAGTTTATTCTGCTTTGTGGGGCAGGGAAGGCGATGGGGAAGGGAACACATGTAATAAATACACAGAACTCCCTCTGGGTTTGGAATTTGCCTTTGTTAGAATATAAGGACTACAGACCATGCATGGCTCCTAAGCAGTAGATGCAATATTATATACATATGCACTCACAAACCCACTGATATTGCATGACTATATCTATCTATCTATATATATATAAATAAAATCATACTTGTTTACATATAAAGATATCAGTGTATACACACACATATAAACTGTGTATATAGCTGTATCCATGCATATATATGTAAATAATATGCATGAGTCTTTCCCTCTACTATTTAATGATAGCTTTTTTGCTATCTATTTATCTAGCCACTATGCAGTTACTCAAAAAAACTGGTAGTAGTTGCCTATAGTGGTCACCCAAGCTCTGAAAACTGGTACTTTTGAACACAGAAAAGGCCAAGTCAAAATTTCCTTATATTCTGTTTCCTTAGACAAGTTCTATTGATTTTACCTGTGCAATAACATCAAATGACTTCTGTTCTTGCAAAAAATTTGATTCTTTTTTTATATAATTCAGCTTTCGAGTTAAACTGATTCCTAATAAAAGCATTCAAACACTTCACTGTCTATTTTGAAAAGCGAAAAGCCAGGTATTCCAATATCTATCACTCACTACATGCACACATTACTTACACCAAATATTTCTGGGTCTGAGACCTACCTTGTTCTTTCCCATTGCACACGGTAGTGATGCCATTTTCCACAGCCCCCTCCCCATCTGAGCTTGGCCTCTCAAATGACAACTTCTGCAGGGGCAAAGAAATTAGTTGCAGGCATAAAATGTTTGCACCTTCACCAAATCAAGTGTCACGAGTCAAATTAGAAGTATGCTTGCTATGAAATAAAACATGTTTCAAGCTCTCACCACTAGGGAGATGAATAAGAAGACAGTAAAAATGTCAGTTCTAGAGGCTTTAGAAAACTGGAGAAACAAAGTAGTTTATATTTGAACGTGTATTCAAAACAGTGGGATGTTCATAATTCAAAATTTATTTTTAATTAATTTCTAGACTCTAAATGTTGCAATAAGGAATTACCTGGATAAGACGAGGTAGAAACTGCATCTTTAAGTAATGCTTCACATATGCATTTGCAATTAAGCTTAAGCTACAAGGGCCTTCAATACTTTCAGTATGTTCAAAAAAGAGGGTTTTTAAAACAATTTTTTAGCACTGATTATTCTTTAATGCTTGTGTGTGAAATATGAGATGAAGCAGACAGCTTATGCCTGCACAGTTTTGGTGGCCACATCACTCACAAGTCGTGAAGCCACAAAAAAGACTTGCAGATTGCATCACTAAAAGGAACAAACAAGATGATTTATTATACCTTTTTAGGGCATGAAAAAACCCTTATTTTATGACACTTCCAGTTACTCTGTAAATACTGTGCAGTTGTGCACATGCATGCAAACACAAATATGTTTTTGTACGTGAAACCAGAAAGTCTGAGCTGTCGTGGAACAGGGTTTGTTCTTGGGCTCCCAGCAACACACCACCACTGACAGTGGTGAACTTCCACTCAGAGGGGTGAAATTCAACGTTGGGAGCTTGGGGATGAAACCCTTGCCAGTGGGATTTTGAAGCAGGGTCTGCAGATGGATTTGCTCACTCTGCCTTAGCAAAGCAGAGCCTTAAACTGGTGCTGGTCATGCACTCATCACTCGCTGCAAAATTGGTCACTTTCCTAATTCTTGCTCTCACATCCTGCTGAGTCAAGGCAGCAGAGACAACCACATGTGGACAGCCAAGTTTTTGTATTGAGACACGAATGAGTGGAAGGACCTGCCAAAACAATGACCTCAGCATGCCCAGAGAGCATTTCAAGGACTAAATTCCCCAAAATAAGAGACTTTCCCTTAAAACTTACGTATGATCTTCAGCTTCTTCTTCACACATCCCAACAAACCAAAACAACACAGGGACTGTCTGCTTGAAATGGCATATTTAAAAAAAAACCCAAATATTTACATCCAGCGCCTTCCACTGTACCTTTAAGTAACCATGGGGAATTTTGCATTCAGCATTTTGGTAACTTTACCTTTTCCAGCTCCATCTTGTGTACTGGAGAAC
Source organism: Pitta sordida (assembly GCA_013390025.1). Lineage (NCBI taxonomy): Eukaryota > Metazoa > Chordata > Aves > Passeriformes > Pittidae > Pitta > Pitta sordida. The sequence goes on from WEKX01001338.1 coordinate 21,065, forward strand.
TAGACAAAGGCCCATCGGAGTCCGCAGCTCCCGTACAGTTGCTACACACATCTTTGATAACCTGAGGAGGCAACACAAAACTCATCAATTATTCATAAAATAAAAACCAAGAGAAATTATATATGAATGAGAAGGAGAATCACCCAGACATTTGCTAGGCTGGCAGGTGTCAGGCAGGCTGCCACTACAATTTCTCCAGATTCTCTTCCTAAGTCATTTCATGGATGACCAGGAGGAGACACGATGTCTAGAGGTGGAAGGTTTCAGTTTCTAGACAAACTCAGCTCCAAGGCTCTCCCAAGCAAAGAAACCAATAGTGTTGCTGATTTCCAGGTGCTACTTTTGCAATATCAACTCAGCTGACACCACCAAACCAGTTTCATTACAATGATGAAAATGAGGGATTAAATCCAAGGTCCCTCAAGAAAATGGGACAAGAGTTTTGCATAACACACACCACACAGATGATCTTTTTTTTGCTATCAGAGAACTAATGAAGCGCTGATCATCTTAATACTGCACAATGGTATCTCGTGGCATTCTTGCATTATACTTGCACCTTAACTTAGAGGTATAGGTCAAAGGAATTGTAAATACATTTGTAGGAAATGGAAATGAAACGTTCTATTTTTAAAAAGTTAAAGAAAAATCTATAATCTGGACTTTATTGATACTTTGATCGAATTTGAACGACTTAAAAACCTAAAAATATCACACACTATCACACAGTCAAATGCTCTGCCACTGAGCTATACCCCCTAATATATGTAAATGTAAAAAATACATGATGGGTAAAAACGTTTGATGATTCCCCATGGGCATAGCTACATTTTTTATCTCTGGTGAGGTTACCCCAGGTCATTATCAGCCTGAAACTGCTTGTGCTGATGAGGACAGACTCTTGATCCAGACTCATGGCACGGGGGTGCTGAGCTCCACACTGCTGCTAACACAAGAAGGTACAAAAGGTATTCTGCTCTGGTGGAAGTGTCACTGATAGACATGAATACTTTCCCTTTTGCATGCACTCGTGTGTGTTTACACACCCAGCTCCTCCCTTTACACTGTTTACTGCAAGTCCAGACAGCAGAGAGGAGGAGCTGGCCTGTGAACATCAAGTTCCAGGGAAAGCAGCAATTGGCTGACTTTCAAAATCTGGATCTCTTTTAAGAAGAGGAAGAGGATATCAACAGAAGCCTTTTCAGTTTCAAATGAGCAATACTGCTGTGGAAACTATAAAAAAGCTAAAGATGGCACCAAACAGTCCTTTCCCAGAACTTAAGCTCCCTTTAAGGATGAAGCTAAAACAAATCAGATGTTTTTGGGCTCACAAAGACCCTATTGCTACTCAGGTGCACACTGTAAATTACAGGCATTATATGCCATAAAGAAAGGAAGAGCACCAGCCTCATTTTACAGAGGGAAAACCTGAACAAAAGAAAATCAAATCACTCACTCAATGGCACATAAAAAAATCTAAGCAAAACTAGGAAGCGAAACTACACTTTTATTTCTGAGCTTATATCTTAACATCATTTCTTGACTGTCTGAATTTTCCTATATTTTGTTACATAAACAAGCCCAGTATTTCATAGCACTCTGTAACAGAACACTTAGATATATTTGCCGAAGAGCATTTGCAGTTCAGCCCTGAATTCCCCAAAAATCATAAGAATTTTTTTTATGTGGATTGTATTATTTTTAACTGGTTGTCCTCAGTATGGTGTAAATGTCCTCAGTATGGTGTAAATGTCCTCAGTATGTTGTAAATGTCCTCAGTATGGTTATAGGTTGGACTTGATGACCTCTAAGGCCTTTTCCAACCTCACTAATTCTGTGATTCTGTGTAAATACACTGCTGTTTTCTTCCAAGAGAAATGTGACTATATGGTTTCTGGGAACATTCATTTCTGTCTCCTGAATGACCCTGATTCAACGGCTCATGTTTTCAGCATCTGCTCACACCACACAGTCAGTTAATTTTGGCAAAGGCAGATAGTAATGGGAGTTACAGACAGAACAGAGGGAAATGATTTGGCAGCACTAACTAAATAGTATGTGCAAAGTCATGCACTCAAGTAAATCCGGTTCTTATCATAGCCCACACATTTAAGGAGAAGCAGAAGTGTTTAATTGGGTTGTAATTAAATTTTGATTTTTAAAAAATGACACATTATCAAGAGGGAGTTGGAAGTAGGATCTGAACTAAATGTATATTCAAGGGTCCAACACTTCATTTCGGTTCAAGAGGTTCACTGGCAGAGACTTGCTCATCACCTTCCATGTGCAATATAGCTGTGCTCAATGCACAGCATAAAACTCGTTCTTCTACAGCTCACCAGGATGAAATATCTTCAATATATAATGGCTGGCTGGATCCACTTTCTGTGATTACGTTTGCAGACAGCTGCCATTGCAAATCTGGTTTTCACATGCATATAGATTTATCTTGACATTTTAAGGATAAAACATTCCACCAGCATTGCCAACTCGCATAATTTCAATCACAAGACTCAGAAGTTCTCATCAGTTTTTTTTCTGTGTTCCATCTCCCAGAGTCGAATCAAAACAAAAGATCATTAAAAAGTAGTTGCGAGTGAGAGTGAGGAGAGGAAGTCAGGAAACTTTTATCCATAGCAATGAAATGTGTGAAAATAACAATAAACATATTTCAATGGCTCTGAAAGTAGAAAAGAAAAAAAACAAGAAATCCCCTAATGTGTTATTTTTAACAAAATGGCATCATCTGGAAAGCTGTACTGAAAATACCTCACAAATACTCCATTAATAATCAAAATTTTCTCGCTCATTAGGAAAGGGAAATAATTCTCTTTTTCTCATTGCAAAGGCTTTTGTACTTTACACACACACACACACACACACACACACACACACACACAGAGGCTGATCTGCCAGCAAAATCAAACTGAGATCATAAACTGACCATCTATACAAATATTTTAAATTTGTGAGCAAATACAGCCAGAAAACTGAAGCACTTTCCTTTCTTTGGATAGCCTAAAAACTAAATAACAAAATTAAAAAATATTTTAAAACATTTAAAACAATCTCCTGTAAGAATCTCAGCGACCACAATTACCACTGCCATCTTACAATTAGCAGACTTCAGAACTGCCTCTTTCAAAAGCAGACCCGGAAAAACCGTGTTATTATTCCTTATTTATAGGATTATAGACTTGTTTAGGTTGGAAAAGACCCATGAGATAATCGAGTCCAACCGCTAACCCACTTCTGCCAAGTTCACCAATAAACCATGTCTTGAAGTGTCACATCTACAGTCTTTTAAATATCTCCATGGATTGCGACTGCAGTACTTTGCTGGGCAGCCTTTCTTTGCTTGACAACCCTTTCAGTGAGGAATTTTTTCCCAATACCCAATCTAAACCTCCCCTAGTAAGACCTGGGGCTGTATTCTCTTGCCCTGCCACTTGTTACCTGAGAGGATAGATCAATCCCTACCTGGCTACAATCTCCTTTCAGGCAGATGTAGAGCGTGTTAAGGTCTTGCCTGAGCCCCCTTTTCTCGAGGCTAAACAACTCCATCTCCTTCGGGTGCCCCTCCTAAGGCTTGTGCTCTGGACCTTGAATCCTCAGCTGGATCAGGCTGAGCATGAGTATGGCCCTGAGTGCAGTGACACAAGGCACAGAGGGGAAATATTTGCAGGTAGAAAGCTGGAAAGATTCCCTGCCCTGAGCCATGGACAATGTTGAAGTCAGTGGAATTTGTGCCACATGCTGTGTCCGGAATAGTTCTCTCTTTAAAACTATCTTATTACACAAGCACTAACATTTACTATGAAAATCTTTATACTCGCTTCACCTACAAATGTCTATAATTCTTGTATTTATTTTAAATGACACATCAGGACTGGAGGCAAAATACTTGTCCTACTTCTATTCTTTCTACATGCGAAGTCAAAAGAAGCAAATTAGATTATTTTGGCTACTTTAAAGATCCAAGCTCCAGATAAAAACCTCTGGCTCTGTAGCAAAACCAGAAAGCAAATCGCTTGCCAGCCAGCCCCTGCCACACAGAAACCAAACAAATCCTGAGTAAAAGCACATTTGTAGACAGTTCCTTGGGGTTGATCTCTTTGGGAACCTCAAAAGGAGTAAGACTAAATGTTGTTCTGGACTCTCTCTTGGTGGGTAACACTGGATAAGTTCAGGCTACAGACTGTCCTTACCTACATGGATGTGATTACAGCATCTCATTTCCCTCTCGTGTTTTCATGACATGCACAGGAGAAGCTCACACTTGGAATATGACTGAGTTCAAGGGAGAAAGCTGACAGTCTGACTTCATGGAACCAGGCCAGAAATGTATCCAGTCACCCACCCACTTGTTCCCCTCTACTCACATGTTTTGCCAATACTGGAATTGCTATAAACAGGACAGGCTGTGTCCCCTGGCTCTGCCACTTAACTCTGAAAATTGGAGTATGGTAAAGATGAAATCTGCTTAAGTACAGAGCAGCAGCAGAGGGAAAATGTTTGGCTCCAGATGTAAGTCAGTATTTCTCATTCTTGAAACACCCCTTTTTCACTGCTGGAAGAGCACTGACTTTCTGGGACTCTCTGTCATTTTGGCGTGAATAAATTCTCATTTTCTCTCTTTTGTGGACCCTTACACACTACATATGTTAGTGTCAATCTCCTCGTTCTTCAGAGAGCAGTGAATTCTCTTACTGTTTTGCAGAGAAGAAATGCCCCGAGGAGTTTACCTAGAGGAAAATCTAGGCAGGAAGAGCAGAAATTATTCTCCTCATAGCTTGAAGTCTCAAAAAGGAACCCCCTTTACCTTCAGTACTGGAAAACATTATTCTCAAGCACCCACTAGCCTGGAAAGATTAATCTTTCTGCCTTATTGCCATCCGTCTGAACAAAGTGAAGATGAGATTTTGGCACACTAGCAGCCAGCAAGCCTATCTTTAGCGTCTGTGTATCCCCTTAAAAATTCTTTTCTGACTTACTCAAGCCCTGTATCATTTCTCCTGCGTTATTACCATGAATTGTATTGCCATATATGGCCACTGGACCGGGCAGAGCCCAGCAAAGGAGGTGCTGGGGGGCTGGGGAGGGTGACAGGAGGCACGGCTGCTCCAAGGGCAGAGGGCTCTCTGTGCAAGGGGAGCTGCAACCCCAGCTGGGCAGTGTGGAGATGCTGGTCTCACTTTAGGCCGCAAAGCTGAGCTAAGTACGATTTGAATAATTTTTCCATCCAAAGCTATGAGTGGGAGAGAAGAGGAATGGTATCTTGTGGTGAAAGCAGGGACCAAGACTCAGCTCTGACATTTACTACAGCTTGTATTTGTGATTTTAGCCAGGAAACCCAAAGAAAACTTATCACTGAGAAAACAAGTAGATAGGATGCTTGTGGTTCTGTATTCATGGGTGGTTTGGTTGGGCTTTTTTTTTAATCTCCATATACATCTGAGTTTTTTTAAGAAATTCATTGTTGTCCATGGTGCTGGTCACACACACACAGACTGTGGTTCACAGCCAAGCTGGAGTCCTCTGTCTCTGTCAAAGTCCACTGGCAGAGTCCTGCTGGCTGGTCAAAGCTCCCACATGCACCTTGGTCCATCACCTCACCAGGGGAGGCCCTAAATAGCTCTTATGCAAACTCACTCACCTCACTGTGACATGAACTGACGTATTTCAAACCATCTGTTTGAGACAACAGAAGTGTCATTCCCAGGAGGTTCAATTTAGTTTGCACAGCCTTAACTGCTGGTGATGATGTGTAATGGAGAAAGAACCCGGCCAAACTATCCTGGGACACAGAACATTCTTTAAGTTACTAATAACCTAACAAACACTGCATGGAAATCACTGGTACCAAATATGCATCCCCAAACACATATTCCAGTCAATTTTAAGGCTTGATCATTCAGCACTTGACTCTACTCAGCTACAGAATGGCGATAATAACCTCTTTGGGGAGCATTACATAAGCCAAGAAAGCAATGTTTGAAGTGTTGAGATCTCTGGCTAGAAATTCCCACAGAAAGTAAAACCAGCCACACCATGTTTACAATTACAAGCTCATTTTTGTGCCGATTTAAACTGGCTACAGAATAGCTCTGTCAGTAGTTTATTCTTCAGTAAAACTAAGCCCACGTTAAGACTGGAGGTCAGAAGTTATTTAACACCCCTTACTAAGCTCAGGGCACTGAAAAAAAATGTTTTCAAAGACTTTTATGAGAGACAACACGCAGTTAACCAGAGATGAAGACTGGGTAGGACAACCAGATGAACAGCCCTACCAGAAGTGTTGCAGGGTCTGGGGGTACAGCCACATCCATGATTTTATTCTCTCTTCAGGGCAAAACATCCCCCTCGTTACAGCACGTTCAGAACTGACTGAACATTGTCAAAATGATATATGAAGAAATGCCTGGAAGACTCACTGCCCAATTACATTGCTGCACCGTGTCCACACACTGTAAAACGAAGAGAAGTTAACAAACGCTGCCTAACGTTAGGGAAAAATAAAAACCAAGGCCAGCACCCCAAAATGATAGATTGCTTCTCATGCACAATAAATCAGAGACACATTTTTGCAAAAGGAATGCTAAGAGCAAGAGTCTACTTGTCTTCTACCAGTCCCCTACAACAAGCTGCTTCAGAACTGAGTTTCTTTGGCATCCACGTGTTTCTGAGAGCAGTTTCCTCTGGCCTAGTCTGAAGGTCCTGCACACAGAACACATTCATCTGTATGAGTGAAGCCACTGAACAAGCATGTCCTTGTAATGTCGGGTTCTTACTAGTCCTTTTATTTTTAACGCAGCATTTCCCAGGGATGCTGACAAATCAGCCTAGTTTCGCCAGTCTGCTGGATGAGCTGAGACAAAGAGGAACATTTCAGACCTTGCTAGACCACAAAAGCACACACAGATGCACATGTACTCAAGGGCTCATGGAAAAAGCTCATTTTTTTGGGTCAGAGTGTGTAACTACACACATTTTTTCACATACATTTTTGCGGGAATGTTACAGGACTCAAGTCTGGAAAATTCCACCTCTTTACGCTGCCCACCATGTTACTGGGATGATCTCAGCTTCAGCCTGGATTTACACTAGCTTTGCTCCTTCCTCTGAAATCTTGACAGGCTCTTTGGTGACATCAGCTATCTTTTTTTCATCAAGTATTTGTTAGCTGGTAAAACTGAAACTCCCTTTGTGGTTTCAAGTCTAGACTTCCATTTGCACTACGTTTATCAGCTGGAGTTTTTTGGTGTCATCTTCACAAATAAAGGTCTAAAATATTCTGCATCTCTTTGGAGCTTGTCTTCCAATAGGCATTTTAAAATTATTTACTTAATAAACATATTTTATATTGATTTACATCTGAACTGAAAAAAATCCCACTTGGTTTAGTTCTCAAAGGACAATCTGGCCTCCAAAGCCATTTTGAGCTTTTCAGGATCCAAAGCAAAGCTTTAATTTGACACTTAACATACGAATTGATGAGAACTCATTGCTTTGGGGTGATAACCTGCCTCAACTGGCATGTACCAAGAAGCCATCTTACGATTTAAAAACACTGGAGCTGTTGCAAGAACTACAGAGATCATTTCTGCTTAGCTGTTGGACACGCAATTTGTACTGCACAAGCAGCAATGAGGAGCTGGAAGTTGAATGCACCAGTAGCACTTCCACTTACCTTAAAAGAGTTTTTATTAATGGAGAGCTTTGCAGCATGAAGGGGCTAAGTAAAGTGCTGTCAGATTGTCTCCAAATGCTTGCAGAGAACAGATGGTCCAGCCACTTGCCCTCAGCACACACAGCCCTGTGAATATGCAACTGCAGGAAACTTCTTTTTTATTTTAAGAAGCAGGAATGCATCTGGGGTATGGAAAAATCTAGTCCTGCTCTGTCTGCCTGTGTGGAGATGCTTCATATACAATTATTAAAAAAACAACCCAAAACAATTTTTATGATAGGACATATCATAAATGCCAATGAATTCTAAACTGAAGTTTAGAATAACACAGGAAATAAGGGTGCAGTTAGTATGATCTAATTACAGCGGAATTCCCTTGGAAGAGAGCTTGACTTATGAATTTCTTTTCATTCCAATCCCTGTTTTTGAAACTCTAGCTGGGACACTTGGATGGTGTTTCACTCTAAAACCTTGAACAAGATACTGGTGTTTGAGGAAGGCAAACAAATACATGCCTGCGATTAGTTTCTATTAAAATGACAATAGAGAACATTTTCTAAGCCAAGACACAAACTCACAGTCAAAACCAAACATAGACTGCAAACACTCAAAATGTATATTCAAATATTGCAAAACAGGAAATTACAGATTTAGTCCATTAGCCCACAGCAGAACTTATACCTCTTAAGCTGCATTTTATGTCCCCCTTTTCTGCAGAAAAAACCTATCTCACATCAGGAAATTCCTATGTGTTTAATTCAATTGTATTTGGAAAAATACAATTTATTCTTAGGAAAAATGAGTACCATATAAGGTTAGATCAGAGCACAGCACTGCTTGGTGAGACTTATGCATTCAGACTTTTAGATGTATTAAGATGGATTTCAAGGTCTTAAAACAAGCTACTGCAACTGCAGTGGCAGTTTCCCACACCACTTCACTGACCTCCACATTTGAGACTGGCAAAGTCCAACATAAATACTAATAATCTGGTTAGGATCCACAACTGCAGCATTTGCCCTGGGATTTTCCACATTTGCAGACACTGAACAGAAAACAGTGGAAGCTGACAAAAACCAATTCTCAGAGGTCTGCATTCCCAGGACAAACCATAACAGATGACACACTGCTAAACCAGGATCAACAAACTTGAATGGCTTTCAGGAAGCTAAAAGATGTTTCCCCATCCAGAGAAATTCAAACAGGTATCCCCTCAGAGATCCCTCTTTTAAAAAAGGTGACACCTTTACAAAAAAAAGGTGGGATGCCAGCTCCTTCCACCTGAAGGAATTTGAACCTTCCACTAACTACCAGTGTGCCCCAGCTTCCAAATGTTTCTGGAAAATGAGCTGAAGTTGGAAGGGAATTTGCCACCTCTCAGTGTCAGATTATTGTGCCTTTCGGGGTGAAAACCATCACAGCAGCAGCACTGCTCTAATTCTGAGCTGCTGGATGCTCAAGGAATTGCTTTGATGCTTGAACATTAAGTCTACTTGCGTAGTCCCAAATTAGATGGGATTTAAGTGGTCTGTATTTGCCTCAAAGTTGCTGTCGGTGACTCAGTCTTTAACAGTAACTAAGCCGGCAGTGGGAGCACTTTGTGGGTGGAAAAGCTTCTGGTCAGAAATTCCCCCTTACCTTTAGCCACTGCTCTGCCTGTTCTTTGCTCTGCACTGCCAAAACCAGGGCATCTGCTCCTTGGTGTGAGATTTTCAGCTCATGCTTTTTCTTTTTGCTGTCTTTGGGAATATAGGTGATACTGCAGTCATTCAGGAGCAGTTCCATCTGTGGCTGCTGGTCCTTGGAGCTTTTGTAACACTAAATAAATATAAAGAAAGTTCAAAAGTTACATATTACCTTTCTGAAACTTGGGGAAAAGCTTTTATTATATAGAAAGGCTATTTTTAAATTTTTAATATTTTTACTCACCCCATTACCACATACCACAGAGTTCACCCAAAGCCAACTATGCTTTTCACAGGTTCACAGGTTATTCTGAGTTGGAAGGGACCCACAGGATCATCGAGTCCAACTCCCAAGCGAAC
>WEKX01001338.1:30818-251084 GCA_013390025.1 Pitta sordida
CTGAGCCACCTGGGCACACTGCTGGCTCATATTAAGCTTCCTTCTTCTCATCCATGATGTAAAGCAAAAATTACTTCCAGACTGACAATAACAGCCATCTTTTATTACAGAACAGGTACAACATACGGAGAGCATTAAGCGTCTCTCTGTTATCCTTATGACTCAACCTTGATCAGGTAGGACAAGGGTGATTTAGGGTACCTGTTCACATGTAGCAGCAGAAGAAACCTGTACAGTTAATGACTTTAAAGCCCAGATGTTTACCCTGCCCATCAGCACCAGACCCGCCTATGAAGGCAAATCCACATCAGGGCCTACACGCTGCACTTGCAAAGTCCCTGGCACACGCCTTACTCAGCTGTTCATTTTCCAGAGGCAAGTAAAAAAACTCTGTCACTGTGTGGAAAATGGGCAAAAAGTCACACTTTTTCACTAAATACAGTTTAATAGTCCCTGCACAAAACTGGATGAATTTCCATACTAGTTTCCTTTGTAAGTTCCTGGCTAAAGCTACGTAACTTTTGTGATGTTTTACCCTCATTAGTCAATGCCATCAAAGAACAGCCACTTCACGCTGGATTACTGCTGACCTGCTCTGTGTTTAAATCACAGAATCACAGAATCACAGAATCAGTAAGGTTGGAAAAGACCATAGAGATCATCAAGTCCAACCTATCACCTGATACCTAATCTAACCTAGTCAAACCTGTTACCTAACCTGACCTGTTGCCATAGCAAGTTAGATCAGTGATCTAAAGAAGCTCAGCTGAGGTTCCCGAAGCTGTAGCAGTGCCACACTGCAGAACAACGTTTAACTGTGGACATGGACCCAGTTATTTTATACACATGTGTAAATTGGGCTTTTCTCATGCAAATAAGCACCAAGGCTAAAAAGATCCACGTTAATGAAGAGGCAGCACATCATCAGGAAGGCTAAGCAGCATCTGCATCCATAGAACACCTGAATGTAAATGCCAACAGTGAAAAGCACATGAATTTTGCAGGTCTGCTGCAGTATTCATGCCACGATACAAATGTCAGAAGACAATTTCTGTTATAAACATATATAACATAACAAAGTATGTTATAAACACTGCAGCTTGGGCTGAGCAAATACAGCTGAGCAAAAACCAGCCTCTGCAGGCCACTGACAATCCTCGTTCCCTCTCCAAAGCCCATTATAGCAAAGTTTCTCCAGTTTGGTCACAGATTTATGTTTGCAACGTTTAAAAAAAAATTTAAGTTTTCAAGCTATGAAATCTTGAAGATACACAACATTAGTCACTTAAAGAATCAATAAACAGCATATAACTCTTTTTGTATTAATCTAAATATTTTATCTATAACCAGGCATTGCTAAAATTGAAGTATGTATATATTAAAGGACTTTCACTGAAAAACGATTCCCAACCAGAAGTTATTTCTAATGTCTAATGCAAATTAAAATATTTTTGTTTTATGATGACAGCTGCATTTATGACAGAAGCAATTCCTAACCCCTAAGAATATGTATTTGTTTTACTTGCATATTTCATAAGTTAAATGTCCAAGTTCTCCTTCAAACAATAAACCAATCTTGTGTAACTTCGTTGTTAGGCTCCTATTGTGATTTTTATTTTCTTTAATCCCCATTATAGAATTACTGAAAGACGATCCCTATAAGGAAAAAATAAGCTTTTCAGACCACACATATGGCTCAAGGAAATGAAAATATTAAAAATAACATCTTTTTATATAGAACAACAAATGTAACTGTAGCAGAAATATTGTGTAACTTCAGGGAAAAAATCTACTTCTTTGTCCCTTTCTTTTCTTCAAGCTGTTATCAGATGGTCCTGAAGTCTGATATGATACTGATATATGATGATAAAATGGGCTAAGGATAATGGCATTATAAGAATATAATAAAAGCTGAATCAGAATGAACATTTTTTCAACATTTATATAGAAGAGAATGCAAAAATTAAATCTTCAGTAACCGCTGAAAACTAGCAAATTCATTCCAAATATATTTTCAGAAATCCCTTACAACTATTTCATAGTCTGTTATTTTCTATACTGCCATAAGTACCAATATACTTGTAAAGTGAACGTACCTAAACTACATTGTACCAGAGGAGAACAGAGGTTCTACAGAAGATGTTCCATCGCCTGTTAAACACCTTTTAACATTTGAGATATTGCAGTAATTGTTAATTATTTAATTAGTTACAACAGTTGGAAGCACTAGATCGGAAGGCAGCAAGTGCCTAAGACCCCAATTTATTGATTAATATAAGCATTAATTCACTCATAATGACACAGAGCAAGTGTTTCCCTCCATTAGGCCCTTTTTTTTCAGAAAACAAGGAGATATCCATGAGCAGAAAATTTATGGAATCTCCAATCAGAAAAAAACCAAAAAAAACCCCTAAACAGATTTGCTTAAGGAATAAATACATCCACTTGTTTCTTCCCTTCCTATAATGCAGCTGTGCATCATGTGAATGCTGCATCTGTAATTACTGCAGAACAGATGGCAAAGGTTTAGTTTAAAGTGTATACATTACCACAGCATATGCTGCCAAGTGAATTCTCAGCCTAACAAGGGACTTTTCTCTCCAGCAGTCTGATCCAACAGTTCACACACAAAGCTCCCTCTGAGATTTTTTCTGTCCGCAGGGAACGAAAGATTGGATTTACAGTTTCAGCAAATTTTTTTTCCCCAAAATTAAATATTTTAGAAGATGATATGCCAGAGTTTCTTTCCAGTATCAGGAAACTGCCTGGGCTTAAGCTTAAATGGAATAAAAATTGAAGCTCTAAGTGGCTAAATGATACACTCATAATTTCAGTGCTTCTCTGCTTCTTGGGTAAATCACGAGAGAACTCTTTGGTAAAGTTACTGCGGAGTTGGCCACTGTTTGCAGAACCTATTCCAAAAATCAGATTCAAACAAACACATCATCTAAAAGGTAAAAAGAAAATTTAGCTAGCTAAAAAATAAAGATTACCAGTAGTTTGTTTTCTTTGATAACACACAGTAGTTTGGTCCATTGCCCGAATCGTTTCTTTCTAAGAAGGAAGGCACAGATTTTGGCATCCTTCACCAGATCCATAGAGGCTTCCTCGGAAGGCCACTGATGTCTCATTTTCTTCCCCTTTCCGTCTTCCTCCTCTTCATCATAGGATTCATAAGAGCTGCTCATAGCATCCGAGTCATAATCTTTAAGAAAAGTGTGAAAGCGTTAGGTTAAAACAATAAGCCATGAAGTAACTGAAAAAAAGGTTCATTTTAATGTCAGGCTTCTGAAAGCCAGCATTGAACAAATTACTGTTTCAGTGCTTAGTATCACAGTATTAGCAAGGTTGGAAGAGACCTTGGACATCATCGAGTCCAACCTGTAACCCAACACCAACCCATTGTCTAAACCACGGCATTAATTGCCTCGTCCAGCCGACTCTTAAACACCTCCAGGGATGGCGACTCCACCACCTCCCTGGGCAGACCATTCCAATGAGGGATCACTCTCTCTGGGAAAAACCTCTTCCTAACATCCAGTCTAAACCTCCCCTGGTGTAGCTTAAGACCATGTCCTCCTGTTCTGGTGTCGTCAGCCTCAATACATTAAGTTAATTGAATAAGAGATGCTGTTCCATTATGAAACTTCATAGAAGACCCACACAGACATCTTGTGAATTTTAATTGAAAGAATAAGCTGGGAGTACATAGCTAGAGTTTCAGATGGTGTTTTATCTTCTTCAAAATATTATTTGACCAATATCTTCATTTTTTGTAATTCTTTCACAGAGAAACATCATTTTGTCTTAGTACAACACATCAAGAAACATGCACTCCATAGGAGAAGGTCATAAAAGTACATTATGGGGCAATATGCACCTATCATAACATTTCATATAATTCTCAAACAGAGCACCTGCACTGCTACAAGTAACATTCAATTGACAATGCTGTCACTTGAATTACAGATTCTGCTGGAGTTAGAGGTGTTGTTCAAAAAATATTCTGTTCTATGCTTTGCCTAAGCAGCTTAAGTTTGGTGATGGAATGGCAAAACTTCCACTTTAATTAAACAATATTCCTTCAGGATTTCATTTTCAACAACGCAGACAGATCTAGCAGCACCCCCAGCTACCAAACTATTTTGCCATTATCACAGAACGCTCTCTTCCACCACTCATCCTTACTGACATTTTGAAGAGCTGAAATTTCATCTAAATATTTCGAGGAGATGGAATACGGAAGAAAATCTCTTGTTAGCACTAGTTTGGTAATGAGGACACAGTTGAGATGTAGGAAGGAAACCTGGAAAGACTGGGAAGAGGACAAGAGAGTGGATTCCTGAAAAGCTTCTGCATCAGTTCCTCCTAACATGCACAGCCAGACTGGGACATACCCAGACCTCAGCTCTCTGAATTAAGAAATTGTGATCCAATTTATGTTTTCACAAAAGTGCACAAGAGTGTATATGTTCCTTCCAAAGTGGAATGAAAATACAACTTGAAGCTCTGGAAGCTTCTCTCCGCCCCCCCAAAATTGAATTGCTGTCTCCTGGTCAATTCCGCTACAGAGTGTTTGGTTTGGAGAAGATCCATACGGGCAAGTGGTGAAAGCCTCAGATGATCATCAACGGGAAAACACTACAATTTTTCACTTGCTTTACAAAAGTCAGGAGGAGGATGGAAGAATTTAGGGCAGATGTTTAAACTGAAAGATTTGAGACCATTTATTCCACAGTATTTATTTTTGTTGATCTGTTTAAAAGAGTGTATAAGATCTGGTAGGATCCGCTTCATCCATCTCTTTCCTCCTCACGGAGCAGGAAAAAACCCTAAATAAAAACCCACCGAAGCCCAGAAGCAAACCAAAACACTCTCCCTGCTTCAACTTCTTTCAGAGAATCTTTCCACAAACTTTCACACAGAAAGAGCAGGAAATGCCTGAGAGATCCCTGAGCACTCTCAAACCGTAACAGCCTGTTGGAGGCAGAGACATGATTCATGTGGAGCTGCCAAACACAAAGATGGAAGGTGTGGTAATAAAATGAGCATCTTCAAGAACTTCTCCCACAGCCAAAGGCTGTTGTAACCCAAAGCTGCCATCTCTCTGGGAACTTCTTTATAAATTCCTGGCTTTCCATTTTCAAAAAAGTAATACTTAGGTGCCCATAACCTCCTCATTTTTTCTTTATATCCATTAATGATCTTTGTTGGGCCTATGTAACCATCACAATGTCCACCATGATGTTTAGTCCCTTTCTAGAATAAAATTTTTTGTGATTATGTTCCAGTTTTGGCAAAAATATTATTCTTAAACAATTTTTTTTTTAGTTTAGAAGTAGAAATAAGAAGTCACTACTCTTATGCTGACATATAGAAATATTGTTCTGGTGGCATTTTTCTATATCATTATTAATGAGATTTTTTCTCCAAAATGAAGGAATTGCCTTTTCAATATAAGAGTGTCTGGGGGTTAATTTTCATCAGATGAACTTGAAACGACTTTACATGGTGCACAATCTTCAAGTATAGTCCTCACAAGAAAGTAGAACTGGGTCATTTTTCTACACTGTGAGTACACACTGAAGAAGGGAAGTTTGCATGTCAAAGACTTTTCTATCAGAGGACTGCATTTCTAAGTCCATCAGTCAAAAGGACGAAAAACTGAAATCTGTTTTAACATATTGTTTTTCCTCCTTATTTAGAACAGAATTTAAATTTTCATATTGCCGAAAAGATTGTTTCACCAAAAATAAAATTACAAGTCATCCTTTTGCCATATATCAAAAAGTTGGTTTTCATCTGAACATAAACCCCATGCAATAGTCTTGCCTTCCTTCCAGCAAATTTACTGGGTGAAAACATCACTTTTTCCTCACAACATTGAAAACCATACGATTTATGTCCTTACAGTAAGTTTTACCAGTTTCAACAAAAAAAAAAATAATTGTAGGAAGTGCTGATTGGGACTTCACAGTAGAAACTGAAATTCTGCACGTTAAATACCCTACACGTATTTCCTATGTGGTTGGCACGCATTCCAAGTTCAGATTTCCTGTTAGCCATACGATGTTTGCTCAGCACAGGAACTCTGCTGGCCCAGCAGCTGCTGGTTCATCCAAATCTCTGTTTGTAGGAGAGTGAAAGGCAACAAGAACTTCTGAGACTCCCATTAGCTACATTTCATGTTTCTCTTCTCCTTGGTTTGTGGGACTCTTGGCCACACGAAGAGCTTGTTGTGTGACTCACGTTAGGAAGGATGCCCACCTTGGAGCACCCACATCGTCCCTGCTGAAATTTTGCTCCTTTTCACCACATCCTGCCTCTACTGCTTGTTAATCCAAACTGCTCTATCACATCCAAAACAAGTGTTCCAGGCTCTGAGAGACAGACCAGCTCATGTAGAACAAGTGAAAAATGTCTCTCCAAAATAAAGTGGGTTTATTTAGTCTACTAAAGTCTCAGAGAGTAAGAAATGCACCAACACAACAGGTTCCAATGCCACTATTGTACAATTTTTTGCATCTTTTGCACTTTCTGATTACTCTAGCTTCTTTTAACATTGGCTTTTCACCTTTACGTTCATCAGAATTTTCCACTGTTAAGGGGAGGGAATCACAGTGGATTTTCACACTATTTTTAACAGTGTATTCCTAAAATGCATCTGTAACCATTCAGGCATATCTTACAGATCAGTAGCTTTTAATGCAGAGAGTTATCAGACGAGTCAAATACACTCCTGCTTTCATCTACATGCAAGTGTTTATTTACAAACAGATTACAGGGAGTTGGGGAACTTATGGTTAATTAATTTTTGCAACCTATATTCTGCAATTTTCTTCAGTTCTTGTTTGCCTTTACACGGTATGTAAATTTCCTTGCTATTAATGACATTGCAAAAATATTCCTTAGGAGTATTTACCTAAGATAGTATCCTCAGCTGTTTATTCTCACACTTCTTATACCTCTAGCACTTTTTTGTTATTGTCCTCTCCATTTCAAATAGTCTGAACAGCAAAGGTTACGGGTTTTAATACAGTGCTTTGGTGGCTTATTTTAATTATCACACCACTGGATTGACTGCAAGTTTTGCATGAGTGGAGATGGGTTACTAATGACACACTGAATTTAAAAGCAACTTCATTACCAGTGATGAGGGGAGTACTTTTAAATTAAATTACCAGCGAGACACTGAGTCACATTATCAGAGTTTTAAAAGTCTGGATATATATACTTAAAATATGGAATGATTAATGATTTTTTAAGGCTGATAGCCTAAATATTTCTTATGCCTTTGGACGGTAAAGTACAATAAAAAATCAGTTTCATATTTTGCCTTGTTTTTCACTGGGCCATCCTTCAGCAGTGGTATTAATATCTGCACTATTAATATTTTCCTACCTTAGCATGGCTCTTGCTTAATGGCAAAACACAAATTGAAAGTTCACTGGATTACAGAGCGTAGTAGAACCACCCCACAGCATTTCAAGGGAGCAAATGAAAAGACAAGAGATTCTGATGTTCTTTTAAGTCTGTATGTTCTTTCATGTGTTTTCCAGTACATGGAACTCTTTCTTACCTTGAATTTCTTATGTTATTTAAGACCTGCTGTATAATCTCAGTTTATGCAGTGTAGAGATGAACAACACTTTAGTTTTAAAGTGACTCCTATGCGTGTTTTAAGAACAGAGAGAGAAAGTTATTCATTTGTTCCGGTTCAAATAATTAAAGTGGATATAAAACGGGGGACAAGATGCCTTTAATCTTTGGGCTACAGAAAATAATGGTTAGTGATAAAACAGCCCTACACAAGTAATAATTTACCCCAGTCAATAAAAAAGCAGCAAAACCTGGGCAATATTCTTGGTACATCATGTGCTGTTGACTGACCCTGTGTAACACTTTTAGCAGCCATTCCAGCAGAGCGGTTTCAGCACAGCCCCACTTAAGTGCATAGGTCCTGGGCAAGTATTTAGTCATGAAAAAAGACCTCTGCTGCAAAATGGTGTTCTGGTGGTCACCTGGAGGCAGCTACTCACTATAGTACTGCCATGTGCAACACACTGCCATGTGGGAGCCAGTAGGACCAATCTATCCCTTTCACAGGTTCACGGGTTATTCTGAGTTGGAAGGGACCCACAGGATCGTCTTCCACACTGTGCAACAGAGGCACGGCAGTAGATGTGCCGAGCAACAGTTTCTGAGGCTTCTATGATCACAATATCATGAGTTTAGAGGGGTTTACTCTGATAACGTTTAACTTTGGACTTACCAAAGTCCCCACTATGTTCATGGTTCAAGGCAGTCCAAAAGGCTAATTTGGACCTGCTGTCTCCAATACCTGCTGAAACCTGATTTATGTGCACCTAAGTTTAGTTTCCTCTAAGAGGAGCCTGGTTTGTGCACATCAAAACAGTTCTGCAAACCAAGCCCATGCATGGCCAGTGAGGAGAACCAGCACTGGCCCCAAATTGTCAAAGCAATGCCGACAACACACCACTACAGCAACAACAGAGATGTAGTTGTCAAATACTAAAAATACACCAGAATTACCAACTGCTCCCAAACTGATCTGGAAATATCTTACTCACTGGAAGTGATGTACTCAGGAGCCTTCCCAGGACTAAGTGGCACTGCCTCTTCATAATAGCCTTCAGGAAGGGAAGATGTTGGCAGTGGTGGTGGCCCATTATCTGGTGGCTAAATGAACAAAAAAACCCAGAAAGTAATTGCAGATCAACAACATGTTAAATTACACATGATCAGAACATTTGCTCATGGTCAGTGCCAGTGCAACCAGCCTTATAAACAGTGCTCTTGTGAGTGTTCCTTATGTTAACTCACTCTAAAAGCAAGGCTACAAAGGGCTCTGAATAATGTGTATTCTGTGGGATAGCATCTTTTAGAAGATAAACAAGCTAAATCTCAAGTTCCTCATATGTTTTTATAAACAATCATCACAGTATCACAGTATTAGCAAGGTTGGAAGAGACCTTGGAGATCATCAAGTCCAACCTGTAACCCAACACCAACCCATTGTCTAAACCATAACACTAATCATAAGTCAAGGTTGATATTTGAAGCAATAGAGTGATTTAATTACGTTTCATAACGTACTGATACATTTTAAAATGTATCACTATTGCCAGAACCTTTACCTCTACTCATGATATGAAGCAAAACTTTCTTGCATGTCCTCCAGCTAAGGAGAGGTTTAAATATCCTTTGGAGATACAAACAGTGTAGGATGCTACTTGTCATTGCCAAGGATGACAAAATCAAGATAACAGTTACATTAGAAGATTTTCCTCTGTAACAGCACTAGGTGGTAAAAATACTGGAAAGATAAAGTTCACTTTTTAAGAACTGGAAATCTAAAGGGTCGATGGAGGGAAGATTTTTGTGCATAGACCATCTTAAAGTGGTAAGGCTTATTTATTAATATTTTACACCTAAAATAATTCATATCACGGCAACAAATAGGAGTTTGGCTGGATAGTTTAGAAAAGTTAAATAGCCTGGCCTGGCAGAGACCAGGAACAGAAAATGCAAACCATATTTTCAAGATAGGTTTTTTTTTTTTCAATGGCAAATAAATTCTTAATATACACATTAATATTTATAATGTTATTTCTAGAGAGTGAAAACTGGGCTACAAACAGTGAAAAGTTTGAAACATCAAGAAACGATTACATGATAAAATAAATATGTCAAATACCAGGTCAAATTCTAAAATACTTCTTTGCTAAATATAAACCTGTTTTAAATTTAAAACTGCCCAACTGCTGGTTTGTTGATATAGTAGCAAAGCAAATTTAGTACCCTGTGACTTCTTCCATATGACTTTATGACTTAACAAGTACCAAAACAACTGTATTTGACAGAACTCATTCATATTTGCCACAGGTTTAGTTTCATCTTTACATATTAGAGAAAATACCGAAGCCTTTTTCCAGCACCAGTGGTTTATTGCATGATTACAAAAATTTAACTTCCAAGCAGAGTTTGCAGGTATTTCTGCAGTAATGGTTTTTCAATACACCTTTCCCTTTATTTTTTTATATATAATGGCAGAGATGACATGGAGATGATTGGATGGATGGAGCGTGGTGCCCGTGGTTCCACACTTGTGGGCCTGATCCCTGGGTGGGTGTTCGCTTGGGAGTTGGACTAGATGATCCTGTGGGTCCCTTCCAACTCAGAACAACCTGTGAACCTGTGACATGAGCCACAATGAAATTATTGCTGTGGGCACTTTCAGGGCTGGATTCATCTCTGCACATTTCAAAGCCAGGTATCCCTGAATCTCATTACTCATTACACACCTACACCAGACATCTCATTCTTAACAACATCATCAAGATGAATTCCACCCTCAGTGTGCTCTGTGGTTAAATTTGTATCAAGTTTGTTGCCTTGCAGGTAAGCAATTGTGTATTCCCAATGTGTGGGAGGGCCAGGACTTGTGAGTAAACCTGCCCTTCAGCTCATCCAGCAGGGACTTCCCTTTGCACACCAAGAAAACTCAGATACTTTTTCATGCGCAGTGAACCAATTCATGACTCAACACAGAAATTCTCAGTCAGATTGAAATTTATACTAATATTATTTCTGTATCAAATGATATAGCCAATTTATCACATCACAATCAATTACAGATTACAGATGGCAATTACAGTTATCTACAGTATGAACCGAATAAGTTTTCCTCACAGACCAGCTCTGCTGGAGAAGTTATCTGTCGAAGAAGCAAAATAATTAAAAAATGTGACTTTCAGTGTAATTTTGCTGAAAAAAAAATCAAATTCCCAATCTGCACATCATCACAAAATAAATGAGTCTTTCAAGGTTAGCTGCTGCTGGGCAACAGGTATAAACTACATTAAAATTATCACATGTTCATTAATGTTGGAAAATGGACAGCAATTGTGAAATACTCCACACACATCACCTCTGTGTGGCCTGAAGTGCTAAATACAAGAGGGACAATGAGGCAGATTTTCCTCCCTTCATGTGGGTAGAACCTTCTTCTAGTGAGCTGAAGTCACAGTTTGTTCCTGAGGCACTGTAGATTCATATCACCCCTTTCATTAGATAGATACATTAATATCTTGGTCTAGTCTTAAACCATTTTTCTCATCAGGTGTGTACATACAGTATAGGAAAACTCTTATCATTATTAAACCTCATTCACCCAGAAAAATACCTGTCCCGACTCATTCCAATTTTGACTTGACACAGCACTTAGGTTTCAAAGCTGTATTTTATCCAGGAACAAATAAGAAATTCCAATAACGATCGGGGGTGGGGTGGGGGGGGAAATCCTTGTTTTTAGACAAAATGTTATTCAGAAAAGGAAGAAAAAAGGAAATGAAACACAAATGGTGATTGTCTGATTTCAACCCTGCTGGAGCACCAGTTACTTCATCCAGCTGGGGCGGGCTGGGCTGTGCAGCCAACGTCAACACAGATGGAATCCATTGCTGAATTAACCAGGCCCTCCTCTCTGAAATGCATTTTTTCAGTGCTTGCCATAAAGAAGTTGAAAACAATTATAAAAAAGATTAATCTAAAAAAAAACCCACAAAAAACCCAGACCAGAAACATCCAGCATTAAATACTTTCTGATAAAAGCAAGGATGCTTTAGTATTGAAAAAAAAAAAATCCAATTGATTAAATATAAAATAAAAATATCTCATTAAAATTTGGGGCATAAACAAGTATATCTATTGGGAGCCATGGAATAGATAAAAGCTTTGGCACCAGGATATGTAAAAAGTCTATGTATGCATTCTGGTATTGGTTACCAATATTTACAGTAATGAATTGTTTAATTCTTTCAAATTGGAGACTTTCAGTGGAAGAATTTTCATGAAATTATGAATTATGACCTGAAATAAGTCTTTATTCAGTAAGTTTTCAATAGCCTACCTGAAAATAAACGAGGCCATAAAACCTACAAAACTATTTACATGTTCTATAAAAGGATTAAATCTCAGAAAACACTAGAACATGTGTAGCTTGAGTGGCATCAAGGGGAAAGACCTGGCAACCTGCAAAGAAGGCATTAATATGAATTTTTACCTTTTGTTTTGTTTTGTTTTTAATGCAACAAGGAAGAAAACTTAGAGAATGCTGCTTCTCCAGGAAAAATAACCTTGCTCAATCACAGGAATAAGAACTGAGTTAGAAAATGAATTTCCATTACTTTTATCTCCTGTGAGGAAAAGAGACAAAGATGAGTGATATCTTGTTGCCCAAAATAATAACTAATACTGAAGCAGCACTGATGAAGATGTTTGTGAGGTACCAGGTTTGAGACCAAATGAGAAATGCTTTAATTGAAACAAAGAAGCAGATGGGGTGATCATGACACCACACAGCTGAGTGCTTTGACATTAAAGACAAGATTGCACAATTCCAGTTTACAGGATGGATTTTTGATTTAAAGAAATAAAATATCTCCAAATAATAAGTAATATTTAACTGGATGGTAAAATTCATTATTGTACTGGACTCTGAAGCAGATATATATATTACATACATATTTTTTTTCAGGACAGAAGAGATAACCATAAGGGATATTAAGATCATATTGAACTGCACAATATTAGCCTGAGTGTAAGCAAGCAGAAGCTGAGAAGAATTCTTCATCTGACCTCTGCTTCATATTCTAAGGTTATTAATTTCTGAGATTGTCAGCTGAAGCCCACAAAATCGGGAGCCAAGTAATGTGCAGGAAGTCTAAAAATTATCTTTTCAGCTTCTGACACAAAAAGACAGCAAAGCAGCCAGTCAGTCACAAAACACAGCTTTTGGAAGAGAGAAATGATGGGAGACTGAGCAATTCCTACCAACCCTGGGAAGAGGTGAACTGGTTCCCCACCAGCTCCTGTGGCACTGCTGAACAGATGAGGGCAAGGGCAAACACCACTAGAAATGATTAGCAGGGGGAGGATGAGTATAAGCACAAGTGGAGCTTGTCCTTACGGTGTGAGGATCAACAGTGACTTGAGAAGGTTCAAGGCAAAGAACAGAAGGTTCAACACTTGGCACGTTGTCCTCCAGGGAGTTGAGGTACATCTGACACAGAGCATGTCTGCTGACTTGGGGGTGAATGCCTAATTAAAGGTATCGCTGGAAAAGTGCTTAGTATGTAAAGTGCAGTGACTGCAAACACATCACAGCCTCAGAAAGCACAGGCTGATGATGGCAAAGGGATCTGAATAGACTTGCTGGCATCAAAGAATGAATCAGGGCATCTTAGGGCTCCACAATTTGATGTCAGGATTTGATTTTAATGCTCTCTAGAGAATTTACACAGCCACCTCCAAAGTTACCATTCCAAAAGTCATAACACATATGCTAAGATCCCTGAATAACCCTTTTACCTAGGAAAAAGGAAGATAAAGGTAGCAAGGAAGAGGCCAAAGGGAAACAGCAAGAAAACAACACAGTATGTATATCGCAGGAGCAGAGAACCCAACTCATTATTGCATCTCTCAAATGGCATTCCCAGTCTGTGCCCAGACATAAACTGTCTCTGTCCTTGCCATTGTATGTAATTACATTTGAGATATTAAATAAACACCAAAAAACTGGAGCATGGAATGCACTACTGAAAGGACAGGGAGCTGGAAGGAGTTACACCCAAACGCTGTGGAAGACTGGGGTGGAAATAAACTCCAGACTCCATGGAAGGAACAGAAGAGCCAAGAAATAATTAAAAGTGGAAGAGAATGAGCCAGAAAGAAAAACAAGGTATTTCTGTATCATTCAGAATTTATAATAAAACATTATTACACAGCCAGTTGGAAGCAACACTCTGCCAAAACAATAGAGTTGAGTCATGTCAAGCAAAGGGTTGGGGTATGTACCAAGAAATGAAATGGGTTTTAATTAATGCTACTTATTAAATGAAAGAGATTAATCTGAATTAATCTGCATTGCTTTAAAGGTATACTACACGTGTGATGGAAATTGCTTTAAAACTTTTCTGTGACAGCATTTTGAAATGTGTAACTCACCAACAATATAGTGCACCATCTTCAGCCACAGAAAATGGGAATGGCAACTACATTGTATTGCAAGACATGGCTAATACAAAAAAAGAGGCAATATATATTCCTTTATCCTTATTCCTTATGTAATCACAGATGGAGGCTGAAACTATTCCACAACCATGGTGTGCCCAGGTGGCCAAGAAGGCCAGTGACATCCTGGCTTGTATCAGAAATTATGGGCCAGTAAGACCAGAACAGTGACCATCCCGTTTACCCAGCACTGGTGAGGTCACACCTCAAATCCTGTGGTCAGGTTTGAGCCTCTCACTGCAGAAAAGACACTGGGAGGCTGGTGAGTGTCTAGCGGAGAGCAACAAAGATGGTGAAGGGTTTACAGCACAAGTTTTATGAAGAGCATCTGAGGGAGCTGGGATTGTTCAGCCTGGAGAAAAGGAGGCTCAGGGGGACTCTCACTGCTCTCTACAACTGCCTGAAAGGAGNTATGGGCCAGTAAGACCAGAACAGTGACCATCCCGTTTACCCAGCACTGGTGAGGTCACACCTCAAATCCTGTGGTCAGGTTTGAGCCTCTCACTGCAGAAAAGACACTGGGAGGCTGGTGAGTGTCTAGCGGAGAGCAACAAAGATGGTGAAGGGTTTACAGCACAAGTTTTATGAAGAGCATCTGAGGGAGCTGGGATTGTTCAGCCTGGAGAAAAGGAGGCTCAGGGGGACTCTCACTGCTCTCTACAACTGCCTGAAAGGAGATTGCAGCACAGGGGAAGTCAGCCTCTTTTCCCAGGTAAAAAGCAATAGGGCTAAATGAAAAAGTCTCCAGTCGTGCCAGGGGAGGTTTTGATTGGATTTAGCTTAGAGGAAATTTCTTCACCAGAAGGGTTGTCAGTCACAGAAACAGGCTGCCCGGGGAAGTGGTGCAGTCACTATCCCTGGAGGTATTTAAAGACACGTGGATGTGGCACTTAGGGACACAGTGCTTTAGGTAAATACTTGGACTCAAGGATCTTGTCTTTTCCAACCTAAATTACTCCAATTCTGTGTCCAGAAGACATAGAATGCCGCTCTGGTCACTTGTAATCAAAGTACATGACCTTTACAACAGGGAGAAACACTGATATCGTTCACTGGGATAAAAGCACAGCTCAAAATGAAACTGCCACAGCCTTTCTTAGACACAATGGAGTGGTAAGAAACCTGTGAAGAATAGGATTGTGATTACAAAGGATATCTGACGCACAGGTGCCATAGTGAGGGAAGAAAACCCTACTTAAATGCAAGGACAAAGACTGGCAATGAACGCTGGGAAGGTGGAGCAACTTCTCAAACTGAAACTGAAATGCTGGTAAATAGATTTTGGTACTGATTTTGGTACTGGTAAATAGATTTTTGCTTCTGAAAGGGTTCATTTTTGCTTCTGAAAGGGTTAATATTTTATCATTGCCTGCAGTAAGAGTGACTGAATTGAATAATCGAAAAATCCTCTTTACTTGTTTGTCAGAGAAGAACTTGTTGAGACCTGTTCAAACCAAAGTTATATCTAGCTCTGAATGAAACAAATGAATATTTGTTGGATTTATTTTTGTGGCTTTTGAAAGTTCTGTAAGGAAAGAACTTGCTGACTACCACTGCCTTTAAGATCATCTTTAAAGAAAGGAGTATAACAACCGCTTTTCAGTGTTAGAAGGAAAAGCTACATGAAACAAAGATGCCTTTCAACCTGGCACATGGATCCCCTGCTTTAGTTATGGCACTTGCCTCACTGCAGGCTTTAGAAGAAGCTCTAAAACTGGCATTTTTTGGTTGCTGTGCAAAAAATGATTACTCTAATTGGTGATCTACCCCCTCAAAAATCATTTTGATTTCCAGATCCTTTTTTTTTTAATTCTCCAAGGACACTGTCTCCTTTCAGAATTTTCTAATAAATATCTGAGAGTATACCTGACAAGCAGCCAGATAAAGGGAGGCTGTCAAATCACTTCTCCACAATAGGAATCCCATTTATATGAAGCACTCCTGCAGAGTGACTGTGTACTGTGCAGGAATGGGCTGGAGGAAGATGACCCATCCTTTTGATTCATATCTGCAGGGTTCTGGCACTTGGCTGAACACTTGTTGCAGTTAAATAATTATTAAATTGACAATATTCCAAGAAACACAAAATACATACTCGATTTTTACTGTGAAAATCATGCAAAATAGCTAAGTGTGCTGCTTGTGTTTGATTTTGTTGGACTGCGCAGCGCAATGAAATCACCAACTGTCAGATGTGATATGACAACCAAATGCTTGGAAGCTAGAAGGATTCTGTCACTGTCATGCTGGGGATAATTTATGCCAGCAATCCTCAGGCACATCTGAGCAGCAGGACACACCAGATATTGTCCCACTGCCTCAGTGGAAAATGTACTTCAAGGCAACTTGGTGATAGTGCCATGATGGGACCCCAGGTGTTCAACCACCGGCAGTACTTTGAAGTATGCACAGAGTCTTGGCTCATTTAGTCCTCCAAACCCATCATCTTGCACTGCTTCTTCTAGACCAGATGCAGTCAAGGAGATGTATACAAAAGAGAATTACTAAGAGACTGAGTGCTTAGTGATTTCTTTCATTCAGGTGTATCTAGCATCCAAATTTATCCCTCAGATCCCAGCGAGTGCCAAAAACCACTCTGGGCTCTAATGTGTTTTAATAACTGAAGACTTCATTTCAACTATTAGCAGCATTTCTCTAAATACAATTATTTTTATGCTCTTTGTTCTTGGGGCTGTTAAAATTTTGGCCTGAGCAAATAGGCAGGTCTATTTAGAGATTTACGAAGGGAACCTTGCACAGCACCTGCCCACATATAATTCTGGCTCCTGGCACTACTTTAAGGAGTGTTGAATTCCTTCCCACCCACACATCTTTACATAAGTAGAAGCTTACACATCAATTCAGATTAAACATTTTGAATGCAAAAACCCTTGAGTGACATAAGGAGAAACAGTGGTGTAAATGAAACTTTAATTTTCATGTCATTCAATAACTGATGGGCTAAAAGCACAGATTTTAAACAGTGTATAGTTTATTTGAAGTTACAGATTCCCACTTTCAGTAATTTATTTCTACACCTCAGCAGCTGAAGTTTTTAGGACACAATTGATTTGGAGGGGTTTGAAAAATCACCATTCAGGAGCAGTAATGGAAACGAAAAGTAGATTTTGGCCATTGTCATTTTATGTCCTGTGTATAAGAAGAGAAGTAACATGACAGTCTCTGATCATATCTAGGAATACTGAGGGTTTAACAAGAGGCAAGCAAGTAATAGAGAAAGGTTTCCAAAAAACAGCTAATGATCAGTGTTATTATAAAAACATGACTTCAAGAGAAGAATTTGAAGAGCCAGACTGGGATTTGAGGATGTCCTGGTTTTCAAAGGACAAAAAGCTGATGTTTTTGTTCTTTTCCTTCTGACTCCACCTGGTCTTTGGCAGGACAGCACCAGTCTGTCATTTTTTTTCAAAGATTTCAATGTGCCACCATCTTAAAACAGAGCCACTCCTAACCTCTGTTTATGTGGATATTGCAAGATAATGAGAGGTTTGGCACATCTCCTGGCTCACCTCATGGCGGCACTTACAACGGAAAGGGAGGTGAAACCCACCAAAGCCTGACAGCTGTAACAGAATTGCAGAAAAACTACCAAAAATGAGCTTCTATGATAAAAACAGCTGAGCTTGATGAATTCACTGAGGCGAAAGCCACCCCAGTGTTATGGGACAATCAGAACATGCTTAAATTCCATTTTGCCAGTTACGGGAAGACCACACTGCAAACCAGCCAGCTCTAACTACGTCCACTTCCACAGTAATTCCCACAGCATCTCAGAGAAATAGTTTTGTCACTCAAGAATCCAAACTGAACCATTGCAAAAACAATGTCGACCTCCTGGACCTAATTCCCACTTCACACCCTTTCACTTGCTGCAGCTGTACCGACTTTAAGGGAAATCTACACATTACTAGTACATGAGAAAGGAAAAGTAGATTGGTGGTCTTCAGAAAAACAAGTTGAATATTTAGAGCCAAACTGAACTGACATGAAGATGAAAGAACGAGGATCTCAATTGGCTTCAGTTTCTGAAGGCAGTACCTGAAGTCGACGTTTCAAAGGCGTGTGCATTTTGTTTCATTTTCCTGCCTCTCCTAAACCCTTTCCTTTGTATTTTATGCTATATGTATCTCCAGTTACACAAAAATAATCAGTTTCTTGCACTGTTAACCATGAAATGGATTCTCCAAGTTTCACCACATATTAATAAGACCACTTTTGCACGCATTAAATATATGTATAATTATTTTACAGCATCCCCTCCAGCTGAATTTTGCCACAGCATATACACCAACCCTGGATATTAATGTTTCTAGCATAAATGTTCCCTTCCTATATTGATTTCAGTGTATCTCACAGGTTCACAGGTTATTCTGAGTTGGAAGGGACCCACAAGGAGCATCTAGTCCATCTTCCAAGTGACTCCCACACAGGGATTGCACCCCCAACCCTGGAGCCATGGGCACCACACTGTGTCCATCCAAGCCTCCCATTATCTAGACCATGTCACTGAGTTCCTCATCCAGTCTTTTCTTAAACACCTCCAGGGATGCACCTTTTGATAGGCTAAATCATGATATGCTCACGCTTCTCTAAAGAAAATGATGTTGAAAATGTTCTCCTCATCATTTCTACTGTAAAGTCAGTCAGAGAGAAGCAATAAAACTTGTTTACAGTTTATTCTGCAACAAGACAGCTGCTCTCATCTGGAAGACCGAATTACAGAACTCAATCAGTATCTTTGCTATAAACATCTCTAAGACAACGTGCATCTCCTTGTTCTTCAGGGAATTTCCTACCCAGAGACTGGGCAGGATGGGCCCTAAAGACTTCGATCTGGGACCTGTGGCCTTGGCCAGGCCCAACCTCCAGTACACGCCAGGTCAACCTTGGAAGTTAAGGTTTTGGAAGTAAAGGTTTTGGAAGTTAAGGGTTTGGAAGTTAAGGGTTTGGAAGTTAAGGGTTTGGAAGTTAAACTTGGAAGTAAAGGTTTTGGAAGTTAACCTTGGAAGTTAAGGTTTTGGAAGTCAAGGTTTTGTTGCTCAGGCTTTTGTCACTTGAATTTTGAAAATCTCCAACGACTGTGATTCCACAGCCTTAGCAGGTGACCTATTCCCAGGCTTATTTCTCCACAGGGAATTTTTTTACCTTCTCTTCTGCAGGTTGAACTGAATCCCCACAATCAAAGCAGATGTGAGATGAATAATCATTTCCCTGGACCTGCAGCCTCCGTCCCCTTGTAACCGTTTCTCTCAGTATTTACCACAAATACATTCTCTCATGTTTATATTTATAGAAATAAATTTATATAACTCACCAGCCACTGCTGAGGTATTTCTGGCAGAGGCATTTGAGGTGGTGCTGGTAAAGTGTTGGCAACTTCTTGCTTCTGTACATGTTCTTTTATTTCTAAACCTGTGGAAGAGCAACAGACATCACTTAACACTTTGGTGGACGCAAATGGGACATTTTTTCCACATGCAGACCCCAGGTCTGACTGTCACACACTGAAATCTGGCACCTGGTGCTGATCACAGCCTGCCTCCCAAGAGTGGTTACTGAGTCAGGACTGAAAGAATGCTGGGAACTCAGGAATTTAATCAAGCAGAACAAACACATAGTTATTCTATATGATAATGACATATATGTTTTTTTGATCAAGAAATACCAGACACAGAATAAGAAAAATTACAGGAAATCATTCTGAACTGCCTATCCATCTCAAACTGAGGGACTTAACATTCAAACATGTTGCCAGGCATCTACTATATAGACAAAGCCATTCACTGGGGGAAGATATCAAACTTGAAAACCTTACACTGAATTTAGTTCCTAGGGTTTAGCTGCATTTTTAAAATATATGTTCAGATAAGTCAAATGGATGTCTTTCAGACAGGATCATGTAAATTCTCAAAAATTTAACCAATGATGAAATGTTTCCTGTAAAAATACCCTAGTCCCACTGGCCGTGAAGTAATGGATTGAAAAACAACACCCATGAACTAAACTGGTTCTAAAGGCTAAAGCTTCTTCTTTATTCCTACAAATTAAGATAGGGATTAGTCTTGGGAAACATTCTTTTTTTTTTTTTTCCCCAGTATAACATGCACTTGTTCCTCTTTAAGTAGGATGAATCCATATTATGACTTCCATCCATATTCAAGTCTCCCATGCTTTCCCTAACAACCAGAAGTCATATATGAAGGGATTTTTACTGAAAAAAAATACTAATTATTCCAAGTGATATTGGCTCTGTAAAAGCATTTTTCCCCATGTGTGTTTCAGCAAGAACCTGCTCTAAAATTTAATTTCTTCTACCCACTTACACACCATAGGTTTAGGGAATCAGATCCCTTTAAGGAAAACAGGCAATGTTGACAATCATACTAAATGACTAAATCCAGCAACAGTTCTTAATCCAAACCAAACTTTTTGTGTCTTTGTTTTTCAGAAGTAAGTCTGAATTTTCAAAAGAAATGCCAAGTGTTCTCCTCAGACCTACAATCCAATGGGCATGCCAAGGCTCAGAAAGAAAAATAAAGTTTATAGTTTTGCCAGCTATTCAAAGTAACCACTGCTTTGGATGCAGGGCAGGCTGAAGCCAGGCAGCTAAAACCTGAACACATCTGCCTGGCCCAGTTGTCTCTGCTTGATAGATATTAAATGAAGAAAACAAGTGCATATTTGGGGGAGATGGAACAAAACAAGGACAAATATTTCTGAAGAAATTCCCCAAGTAAGACCGTATTCAGTTTGAAATGTTCTACTAAAACTCAACCAGCCCATTACAATAATTTCCACACCTTTACAAAGAAAAACAGAACTGCTCATTTCCAGATGTTCTACAGAAGCCAGCCAGTTCCCAATTCCCCAGAACTTTCATTTCTATTCCCCATTGATCTTACATGGTTTTCTCCAGCAATTGAAAACCCTGGAGAATTCAACCCGTTGAATTTTGCAACTGCAACTGATGAGTCTGAATTCAGAATAGTATTCAGGCCTCTTAAACTGTGCCAGCAACCCAAGAGCTCTCATGGAGTTGTGTGGGTGGGGTAAAACAATATTTTGAAAAACAGACTCCAAACGATATTTCATCTCCGTTTCGGAGAACCGTGGGTTTATGCATCTTTTCTTGCTTTTAATTTTAATGAAGAGGTGAATAGTTTCAAAGGCATGGGAGTACTGTTATAAATGATAAAAAAAGCAGCAGGGTCAGCCTCAGGAAAGTACATGACTCCCTGGGTAGTTTCACACACGCCTGAAGCCAGGACGTGATGGCAGAGCTCCCAAGGAGGCAGTTCCTCTCCTTCCCTGCCTTGTTCCTGTCCCTGCACCAACCTCTCCTTTGAGCCAGCACAAGCATGTGTGTGGCCTCAGGTTGAACCAGCGACACTGGTTAGGATTAAAGCAGCAAAAAAAAAAAAGCAAGCAGAAAGCTAGCACAGAAAGGAAGAAGCACGGCATGAGTAGCCTGGGGAGAGAAATCGCATGCTTTTTTAGAGGCCATGCTGGCTTAAATTCTAGTTAAACTTCAATTCCATAAACTAGAGTTTATAGACATATAAAGCATAGTCTTGTGATCTCTTACTTGACTGAACTATGGGATTTCACAGGTTATTCCGA
Source organism: Pitta sordida (assembly GCA_013390025.1). NCBI lineage: Eukaryota > Metazoa > Chordata > Aves > Passeriformes > Pittidae > Pitta > Pitta sordida. Next base: position 52,554 of record WEKX01001338.1, read on the forward strand.
GTTGGAAGAGACCCTCAGAATCATTTGGTCCAACTCCCCACCAACTAGACCATGTCACTGAGCTCCTCATCGAGTCCTTAATTCTAGTTTGAACTACCTTTTAGCAAAATACTCCATCCTGATAACATGCCAGTAAAGGCATTCAGAAGTTGCTAAGTTCTTCCATTCGTTCATAGCTTCAATGTTCAAAACATGTGCTTTATTTCCACTTTGAAACATTTGGTCATTGCACTTATGTTGTGTTCTTTTTTTACAGAAGGACTGATTATATGCACCTCATTTTGGATAATTTGAAAGGGTGTTTCTGCACTGTCTCTGCTGAGCAGATCTTTGCCTATGAACTAAGGCAGGAAAGAAGACAGCTTAGGTCAAACCCATGTCAGAGATCACTCTGTAATTTAACAGCATAAATAACTGCATTACAGAGTCCAGAAACATACCCAGCCTGTGAGGCGCAGGGGTTTTTGTCCCAAAAAAGGATATGATGACCCTTGACCATGTTTTCAAAGTTGGCAATAGTGTGTTGTCTGACTCCTTAAAAAAAATTCAATGTTTTTCTTAATAAATCTCGCTGAAAAGATTACAAGAAGACATGCAGTGTCAGGTCAGCATTGCTGAAGTTATTTTGAAATCAAGTAAAATACAGCTGTTTCTAAATGTATCAAATTGCAGGTTTTCACCTACAGATCTTGGTTGTGGGGCTTTTGGTATATTTTGATGAGCTTTCAAAGCACGAAGACTTCTTCCACAATATGAGAAATTGGCATCTGCCTCCTCCCCTCAGTATTAGAGCAAAAATAGCAATGGGTCTTTAACAATGTCAAAACAGAAGGGACAATCATTACTTTCAAGCTGGTTTCCTCGGACTTGGACTTGAATCTTGTGGCAAAAAATTACTTCCCTACTGAAAGGAGGAAAGGCTGCATCAAACAAGACCGTATTTTTCTAGCACCAGAGAAGAGACAAATAATGAGAAATACAGCTGCTCACAATGCGGCATTTTTCTTCAACAAACTCTGGTATTTTTCAAAAATCTAAACTGAGGATTTACACTGACAGTATTTCTGTCAAATGTGGCAGAGACCGAGATCTTACAGCCCAGATGTCACTTCATACAGAGAGGTGCTGTAAAAAACATAAGAGTACTGTGAGCAAAAATAAGAATGTTCCTCATACAAGCTCTGTCAAAAGGTTCCTGCATACAGTGAATCACTTATATTGCACTCAGTTCCACAGTATTGATGGAGAACAAAGCGATTGTACAGACAAAATGATTTTAGATAGGAAGAAAAGGAGAGAGTGAGTCTGATGGCAAAAATGCAAACCAAATATGCTGACAGCCATTTCCCATCTCTGGCTTGGCATCCCTGTATCAGCCATACACTGAAGTCCACCTCAGTGTCCAGCCTTCTGACAGATTTGGGTCATTTGACATAGATGAAAAGGTGCTGTGGCCAGCACTCCCTGATGGAACGGAACTGTTTCACCAAAACTCACAAACAGCATTACTGCCACCAATAAAACCAAGTAAGCACTCCACTAGCAGAAGTGCAAACACTCTATCTAGGGTGTAATTTTGTGGCTGAATTCACCCATGTACACCCAAGATACTTCTGGTGTGCCTATTGCTGTGTTTTACTGCTGAACACAAAGGAAAGCATTCAGGGAAGTTACTCTTTGGCTTCACCCTGTCTTTCTGTCTTGCTTCAATTTAGGGTTTGTCTTTAGCTCTTAAAAGTTATTTCACTGAGCACAGACTTATTCTGTGCGTTCTGCAAGCGAGAAAACACACCCCAGAACTGACCTTTTGATGACTGTATCCTCAGGAGAATGTTAGTTATTACTGCCTTCTTCTCCCTGACAGTGGAAGTTAGATATTCATGGTCCAGAAGTTCAAGAAACAGGCGCAGCTCAACTATTAACTCTTCCATGGCTGAAATACAAAAAAATTAGAATTACTAATTCTACAAAGTCCCAGTAAAAAAAGAGTAAGTTAATTCAAATTTATGTACATTCATAGTTATTTTCTAGCATTCCTTCTGCTGGAAACAGACTTCAACATTATTAAGCATTATTAGAACCAACAGAGTAGTCTATTAGTGAGCACTACTGGCATTTACAGTGGTTATCTTAAAGCTGACATATGTTTCTTTTCAGATACCACAGGACGAAACCAGCACTAGACAAGTGAAGTGCACAAATGATGACCACTGGCTTTTCTACCAGTGCCACCCCTCCAATTAACAAACTGCAAATTTTTTTAACTGCAGAACAAATTTAAGATTTGGTAAAGATCGTAGACATCATTGATATTTTCATGAACCTTTCTCTCGCCCTGATCTTATGCTTTTTTACAGTAATTTTTCATTTTTATAATCTCCAAAGACAAGCTCCCAACTCCCCAAATTCCCAGTGACGTACTTCCCATTTCGTTCTATTTCTGTTATTCCAGATATCAAGGCTTTCCAATTCGCTCTAGAAAAAATGACATTCTTTCTCTCTCTCCCCAATGCTTCTCAATTTTTTTTAATCAACCAAATTCATACGCACATTTCTACTTTTTTCCTTTCAAACTGTCCCTAAAGTCTTGCATTGTCCTAATAACTGCAGTAGCTCAGACCATACATACTAACACCTTTTTTACAGCCAATCATATCATACCTCTTCAGCAGGTTCATGAGAAAACCATGGTATTGAACCATGGGTTCAGTGTTTTCATACCTCTGTTCTCTCATAACCCTCAGATTCTCTGGTCCCTTCACTTAAGTGGACGGATTATGTAAGTTATGATTTAATCTAGTTAGAACAGTTTCCATTTCCATACTTTCTGTATCCAATGCCATTATCCCCACTAAAATATGAGGAGAAACATCTATTTCATTTCAGGGCCACACTCAGGATTAATCTTAGTCCTATCCTCATTCCTAAATGCCTCCATTTTAATTTTTCCCTACTTAATCACATTTGTTTTTACAGTCTTTCCAAGGCCTAATAGGGCAACTGCTGCTAAGCCTCTTGAGATCTCCGAAAGGTACATTCTTTTCTGCTTACTTCCTTACTAGCTCTTCCCTACTGCTAAAACCTTCCTGATACAGTTGTTTACTCAAGTGAACGTGAAATCCTTTTTTCCATTTCTGAGAATGTGTCTGGATGTTCAAGATACATTTGCTTTATCCTGCACTGGACAACAGCACAGTGCAGGGAAGCCTGCCCATGTCATCTTCACACCTGCAAGGGGCTGTTGGCCTCTTCTCATCTCCAACAAATGCAAACGGTTTTTTTGCAGATTGTACCCACAAGTACACTCTGGCTGCTCTGGCAATTCCAACAGACCTCTAGCAGGCACAGAAGATGTGCCAGTCAGCAATACCAGGGCATGGAAACATCTTAACTAAGAAATCCTTGAAGAAGTCCACTTGGGCAAGTATTTTCAAAGAATCATTTAGGGAGGGAAAGCTCCTTAAGATCTCTGAGTCGAACCATTAACCCAGCACTGTCAAGTTCGCCATTGAATTGTGCCCTCAAGCACCAGAACATTTTTCACAGGGACAATGACTCCACCACTTCCCTGGACAGCAGTTCCAGTGCTTGACTACCCTTTCAGGGAAGAATTTTTTTCCTAATATCCAATCTAAACTTCCCCTGGTGTAACTTCAGAACATTTCCTTTCATCTTGTGCCTTGTTATTTGGGGACAAGACTGACACACACCTCACTACAACCTCCCTTTCAGGCAGCTGTAGACAGAGATAACGTCCACCCTGAATCTCATTTTCTCCAGGTTAAACATTCCCAGTTCACAGGTTATTCTGAGCTGGAAGGGACCCACAGGATCATCGAGTCCAACTCCCAAGCGAACGCCCACCCAGGGATCAGACCCACAACCCTGGAACCACGGGCACCACGCTCCATCCATCCAAGCCTCCCACCATCCAGACCATGGCACTGAGCTCCTCATCCAGTCTGACCTTAAACACCTCCAGGGATGGCGACTCCACCACCTCCCTGGGCAGACCATTCCAATGAGGGATCACTCTCTCTGGGAAAAACCTCTTCCTAACATCCAGTCTAAACCTCCCCTGGCACAGCTTAAGGCCATGTCCTCTTGTTCTGGTGTCGTCAGCCTGAGAGAAGAGATTCACACGCACCCGACTGCAACCTCCCCTCAGGGAGTTGTAACCAGCACTGAGGTCACCTCTGAGCCTCCTCTTCTCCAGGATGAACAACCCCAGTTCCCGCAGTCGCTCCCCACAGGGCTTGTTCTCCAGTCCTTTCACCATCCTTGTCACCCTTCTCTGGACCCTCTCAAGCAGCTCAACATCTTTCTTAAACTTGTGCTCCAGACCCTTCACCCTTAATTTTCTCAAAGACAACGTTAATTTGCACGTATCATTCCATCCCGCCCAAGCTTTTCTTGGTGGATATGTTCTTCTATTCAACCGAGCAGTGGCACTGCCATTATATAAACAGTCCACATTTTCAAGAAATACGTTTCTTGAAGGTTTTCACAATATACAGGCAGAAAGAGGGCATTCAAAACTGGAAAACTGTCTACATCACACCACAATGTAGTCCACGAAAAACATCCCATGGCTAAAGGTTTTGGGGTTTTTTTGCCATCACACTTGCAGCTGTCTAAGAGCTGTCTAGAAGTCTGTCAGAAAACCAATGTATTTCACAACAACCCTATTACTTCCAGAGTTGTTCACATTATGGAACAACACATACACCCTACAGCATACAGCTTTCTGAAGCACAGAGATAAAGATTCAGATTTGCAAAGGGCTGACCACAAGACTCAAGGAAGAATAAAGAAAAAGGCCCTATATCAAAACCCCCTCCAATAAACAAAAAAAAAATAAACCCAAAATACACCCTAAAATAATAAGTTCTGACCTTTTTTTACATATTATACAGTTTAGAAACAAGGTAAAATTCCATTATGTGTAAAGTGGTCTCTGGGTATTAAGTATGCTTTGAATATAAGATGCATTGATATTGTTGTTATAACTTCATTTTAATTATTAAATATATGAGTATTTTAATAGTTATTTGTTATAATACATGCCTTTCAAAAGCTCTCATTACCATGGAATCTAGGCAGTCGTTGTGAAACCTAATCACTATCCAGTAAATGTATATTTTTCAAGTGGTTCTACAGTCATATAAATTACTGTCAGTAATTGCATGTATTACTGAATTAAAATTCCTTTGCAATGCCATGTTTTCTGGTTTCTTTAAGGCAAAAGACTGTAAATAGGCTGAAAGACTCCCTTCTCTTCACTAAAGAATATCCTATGCCACAGTCACCTCGTTTCTTTGCAGAGAACCTTCACTTCTGGGAAGGGAAAAAAGGATGAAAACATCAGATACCATTGATATGCAAAGCGTGCATAACTGTGTTCGGTTATTAAAAATTATCAGATCCTTGCTCTCACAAGCTTATAGTCTAATATAAACAGATGGTTTGCAAAATGAGAAACGAAAACACAGCAAGAGGGAGTTATGAGGCAAGGCCACAGGGAAGCAAGAGGGGAGGAGACAGGAGACTGCTGCTGGAGGGACTCCTGGGACCTGGCATCAGCCCAAACCTCTCCTGAGGCCTCAGACCATAAATGTGTGGCCTTCCTCTATGTTCACAGGTTATTCTGAGTTGGAAGGGACCCACAGGATCATCAAGTCCAACTCCCAAGCGAAGGCCCACCCAGGGATCAGCCCCACAAGTGTGGAACCACGGGCACCACGCTCCATCCATCCAAGCCTCCCACCATCCAGACCATGTCACTGAGCTCCTCATCCAGTCTGACCTTAAACACCTCCAGGGATGGCGACTCCACCACCTCCCTGGGCAGACCATTCCAATGAGGGATCACTCTCTCTGGGAAAAACCTCTTCCTAACATCCAGTCTAAACTTCCCCTGTATATGACACTGACTTCAAGCAAGCAGCTGTAAATGCTAACTCACAATTTTAATGTGACAACAGAATAAAATTGTTAGCAGTTGTTGAAAAAATGCTAGGCATGAATCCTTAGACATTGTTTCTCATATGTTTCTAACAGGATTAAACTGGGGGTGTATTTTCCTTTGTGGGAGTTAATAGCACCATAAATATCAAAGTGTGAAGGAAGGAAGTTCTGAATTTCACTTTATATGTGCAATGAAGTCAATCATCCAAAAAGAAAGAAGGGAAACACTGTTCGTAACTAGCAAGAAATACTCTTTCCACACATCTTAAAAGCATATGTTTCTTTTAGTACTTTTGCAGCTTAAGGAGCGAACAGAAACACTGCCATGGAGTGCAGTTAAAGTATTGAAAATAAGGAACTGAAAATTCTTTTTTCCAACATGGCAACAAGCAAACTTGTACGTTCTTGGGAAAAAAACCAAATTTGCCTGTTGTCAATCCTTGGCTGGTTTTCTGGATCAACGAATCTTCTTTTACCCTCCTAGAAATGTAACAATGTGCTCATAAAGAAGTAATGTAACCGAATAACAGAAAATTTACATAATGCATATTTTCAGTGAGCAATCATTACTTCTTAAATGGAGGCTCAAAAGGAGCGGGTGATGCAAGTCCCAAAGAAAAACATACTCCTCCAGTGAGAGAATAGCCTTGGAAATTTGACATCACCACAAAATAAGAATAATAATCAGAAGAAGGCACTTGCTAAGGGGCCAATTTATTTGACAGTTTTGGCCTTATTTTCATTGCCAAAGGAATTAATCGTAAATGGGAGGTGGTGAAAGGCAGGGTGGAGCCCACGGAGAGTAATCACAACAGTAAGCAGATTTTTTGCTTGACTGAGGAGCAAAATCACATTCCATATTAAATGATGAGAAGTCCATTCTACGCTCAATAGGAATTATAGGCCCCTAATGAGCTGCTGCAATTGCCACGCACAAATAAAAAAACAAGGATACGTCCAGGAGGGTTTCCAAGACCAGCCCTCAAGAGTTTTAAAGTTCTTCAAACTCCAGTACATAAAAACTATGCACACATGCCAGCAGTGGAATACACTAAGGTAAAAATAATCAGAAGAAGGCAATTACATCACCCTGCAAACTTTGTTCCAAACCAGAACTAAAACCAACTGGGATTGAAAAAGCATGATGATGCAATTATTCCAAGTCTATGTTTACAGGTACTAGACTATAAGCATTTTTAAAAGAATATAAAGTTTTCACTCCCAGCTGACTAGGAAAAAAATCATACGAGCAGTACTGTATCATACACATCATTTCAAGATTGCTTAAACCAGAAGAAAACACAAGGATGAGCTCATTAGGAAAATGGTCAGACTGGTTTTTGGTCACTCACAGCAATTACATTATTTCTTAACCTTGCCACAGCACAGATGACCTGAAAATATCTTCCAGTTGACTAATACACACAGAGGAACTTACAAAGAAAAATAAATGCAAATCCAGGGAGAACGAAAGGAAGGATGTTTATTATATATACAAGCCCCACACAAAGTAAATGCACATCCGGGTTTGTGTGTCTGTTACAAATCCATACATGAAAATGTTAGCATACAAATCTATCATAGAAATATGAATTACAACTGAGCTTAATTTTTTTAGAAGATTCTATTGATCAGTTCCTTGAACATTGCTGAATCAAATTTCTCCGCGCTTAAGCTTTCTGTTCTCTGTTTAGTTTGTCATTTACAAATGTTGAAGACCAGAACAAACCATGTCAATGAGATTCACTACAAGAAATCATCTTGGACTTTCTATACAATACAAGCCAGGGACTTTTATCTCACAACTCCTCTGTTTCTGGGGAGATGAGTATTTACCTAAAGTACATCTTAAAGCAAAGCCAAAAGACTATGTCAGCATTTTGAGCCCTGGTCGCAAAGGAGAGGATCCCATTTAACTTCCTGAACCAAATTTCATTGGGATTTATGGATAATATTGATGCCAATCTTCAACCTTCTTGAAACATAGAGAGTCACCCAGCCTTCAAAAAAAATTTTTTACTTTTATTTCAATATGCTACCAGAAACTAGGATGCATATTTGGAAATTGTACTCAAATCCCATCCCCCAAGAAATTAAAAGATGCTGCTTGAGGAACACCTGGTGAGAAGACAAGACTTCTCACTTGGGAGACTTTTCTCTTGATTGCACCGGCCCTTCTTTGCTGCCCTGATAACAACAGTGTACAAGGTGTGATGAATTCTACCTGATAAATCTGTCAAATCCTGCTCCAGAAAGTGAAGATGATCTTCTGGGTGTACGTGGCATTACAGGAAGGAACGGTGGTGTATTAAAAGGGATGAACCCTAAACAGTAGAATGAAGCCCTAAAGAGGAAGAATCAGTATGAAGCAAGTAAAACAGATAAAAGAATTGCCATTAGAGTGTCTTAACATAAAAATAATAACTCTCTAAAAACTGGCAACAAGCAACTTTTGTTTAAGCTTTGGAGCACCCAAGCCTGCCACACACTTTCTTTCCAGACAGCTTGGGGCAAGGGAGGCAAAACACATCTATTAAAAACTCCTCCTGTCTCATGCATATTTATGATCAACCTCAACGAGTGTCCAGGGACCACCCCAGCCCCAGGGCACATATATTCCTCTTTCTCCTTCTTCCCTCTGCTTCAGTTTTCAAGGATTGGGCTTTTACAAAACCAGCTTTCCAAAAAAGCTCTCAGAGCTCCAGCTGCTGCTGTTGCAACACTTGGGTGATAAAACAAGAGGTGAGAAAGCATTAAGGAATGTTTGGACAAGAAACAAGCTGCCAAAAATCCTCCTCAATCAGCTACAGCCACGCCATGAGTGACAGCAATGCAGGAGTGTAATCCACTGCCATAAGGTAGATGGATAAAGAGTTTATTTTTTAAAGTCCAGACTAGTGTTTAAGCAATGCTACAGACTTTGGAGAGGAATGTCTGCTTCTATGCAAGCTCACAGACTCATAGAAAAAAAAAAAACAAAACAAAGAAAGAAGGGAAAAAAATTGAAAAAAGTAGAAATTAAAAGAAGAAAAAGGAAAAAGATACAAAAGAATAATCAAGAAAGAAGAAAATAAGAGTTCTACAGGTATTTATTTTTATTTAAGTACTAAATAACTACATTGATCTCATATAAACAAAAAAAAGAAAGGAAAACTGACAAGAAACTACAAAAACTTACAGTGGACTTCATAAAGTTGCTGGAGGTTTTATCTAAAAGTATATTTTTCATGTGAGATTTATTTTGTTCCCAAGTAATTGCAGCGTACCTTATCAAGCAAATGACCATGGATTTCACTCTCACTGCACGCCCAGCAGGTTGGGTCTCTCCCTCCTGCCTCTGTACTCACTGTGGGCATTCAGGCCGAGTTTTCTTTTTAGACTCCCATTACCCTCCTACATCAGAAAACTGAAATTTCTTGCATTTAACCGCCTCCAAATGTATCAGCTGACATCATCCCATCACAAGACATTCCAGGTCTTGCCTGCTGGCTCCTGCATTAGCTCACCTCCTCCATTCCTCCAAACCACAACAGATAAGCAGACACTACAGAATTAATAAATGGGATCTGATCCCACAAAAGAAAAGCAGTTCCCTCATGGTGCAAGAAGAAGACAGAACGTCTGTGGTAGGAGGTGAAAGCCTGTGCCTGTCTCCAGATCCTGGGGGAGACTGGGCTTAGTTAAGGCTGAGACACACAGATGTGGGTAACCTGTGATAGTAACAAGAGAGCAAAGGGCTGCAGTGCCCTTTGTGGGTTCACAGGTTATTCTAAGTTGGAAGGGACCCACAGGATCATCGAGTCCAACTNACTCGAGTCCTTTGGTGAACACAGATCCCTTTCTAGGGTAGGAGGATGTCTTTCAAAGTTATGAATAATTACATAGCCAGCAGAAATAAGAGACACTAAATTAAGGAAGTTAATGGAACGCAGCAACAGAACAGCAAAACAATGACAAAGGAATACAAACATGGCAGTGGTAGGAACAGCACATTATAATTTGGTATTTTTGTACTCAGTAATACAATGTTATTATACATGTCACATATGAAACTTAAAAATTGTTCAAGAAGTATGATCATGCCAGCCATATAAGCAGCACTACTGAAGAACAGTTTGCACTTTATGAATCTGCAGCTCTCAGCTTCCAGTGTGCAGCTCATTTAAAGTCAGAAAAAAACAGAATATTGTATTTCATAAGAATAGATTCATAAGTCTTCAAATGCGTATATAAAGATATATTTCAGTTATTCTGAAAACTCATAATGAGCTAGGTCTATAGAAAGGTGAAGTACAGGCTGGACACTGAAGTGTTTATTTACAGTAAAAAATTCCAGCAGGAACCTCTGCCTAAAAAAAACGTAGGTTCTGATAAACTAACTATTGTTTGTGGGAGTTTTTATAACATCTGATCTGCCTGAGTACAAAACTTGGACTTGAAATTGAATTTCCCTCATGAAACAAAACAAATATTAATCCATATTTATATTCACAGGATACTAAATAAGTAAATAAGTAAATAAATAAATGATTCTCCTCACACAAAGTATGAAAAAAGCTTATTAAAAACTTTGGGGTTTTATTTATCTGGTGTACTTCTCAAAGTTTCAGTGATGCCCAACTTATTTACTGCAACCTTGGATATGCAGCTAATACTTGTATGTTACAGAGATTTCACCTTAATAATAGATGTGCTCAGAATTTACCAGGAAATCAGAAAATACATGTTTAAGAAATGGTAATAAACTGCTGTCAGCGGCTTTTCTCAGGCTGCTCCAGCCACTTTTCCTCCTCAATCGAGACATTCCCATTCCTCTTTGGAATACAGACTGTGCTAGACAGACTTACCTGCAAAATTTACCTCCGGCTTTGGACTCCTCTTGCATCATTTTCTATTTTCTGGACGTTATCTAGTCTTTCACATCTGGTTATGCTGCCCCATATGTTTGGAACAGCCTCCCTTCTCCCTGCCAAGCAACCTCCCTCTCTCCCATGAAATCCCTCTTTCTTTCAGCATTCCCTTCAACAATAATCCTCACATTCCTCCTCCACTAACAGTCGTGCCATGTCTCGTCATGCAGCTGGTTTTTTTATCTACCTTTAGGTCAGACCTTGCAAACGTTTTCCCATGGTAAGGAAAAAGTCCCCGTCCTCCTGATCGGTTTCACTAACCACAACAGCAGGATGAGGTCAGAGCAAAAAAAAAAAGGCTGTGTTTTAGTTATCAACATCCTAATAACTAGGAACTTCATTCCTGTGCAACAGGAGCAAAGCTGACAAACAGTCAGATGTCTGTTCCTCCTGCCAGCAGCGGAAGGATGCAGCTCTGAGGATGGGAGAGCAGGGCAGCTGCCAGAACATGCCCTACCCATAGGCACTGCCCAAATGGCACCAGCTCCATCCTCCCACACACACACACCTGGCCCTTTCAAAAATGGGGGTGATATTTAAAAAAAAATAAAATTATTATTCTATACAAGAATATTTCAAAGCTCTGATAACATGTGTTCAAAGAATTACCGTGACCAGAGGTTCTCACTCACCCTGAGTCTGGATACATCTCTCCACATCAAGAAGATAATTCACTAGTTGTAAAATGTGCTGCCAACGAACTGAACAGCACAAGAAGCATCAGATTCTCACTGTTATGGCACCTAAAAATTTCCTACCTGGCCATAGAAGTGGAAAAAAAATATGCTTTACGTATATCGTTAGCACATTCTCTCCATGACTGTCCACTTGTGTCAGCTGATCAATACCATAAAGATAAAAATGGAATACTGAAACCCTCTGAATTACACAGCTACCTGTAAGCGTACTTCAGCAATATCCCTTGGGCAAGAAAGCCACATTTTATGGCAAGGAGGATCACTCCATCTCAGTTTGTCATTGCCAGACTTCTGTCACAGCTGAGGGAAAGTCCTGATCAACGTGAGCTTCACCAAGGGTTGGGTGTGCCATGGATCTCATGCCCTCTGTGGCTGGATAAGGTCCTGGGTGGCTTGTTTAACAATATTTGCCAAAAGGTGTTGTCCAGTTCTTCCTCTATTACTGAGTAAAAAAGAAGATGTGCTGCCAAATACCTTCCCACTGAGATCTCAAAGGCAGAACCCCAGTATCCTCCCTCAAGTAAAAAAAACCCCAAGAAACAAAAAACCCAAAACAAGCAAGAATTACAGTTTTTAGCAAGTTTGCATATTTTCCTGGGTTTATGTGCTTTGTTTTTTCACAGACTCATAGCCTGACTAGGAAGCCACAGACTGCTGCATCTGTTGGTCTCAGTTATTATCAAAAATGTGCTGACCCTTTCAAAGTTATCCCATTGCATCACAGCACAACCAAGCCCTGGGAGCACCCTCTGAAGGAGCAGCTGGGATGGCCAGGCCACGGCTGGGCCTGGAAGGCTCAGCCCAGCACCAGCCACAGCTATTGCACAAAGACAAAAGCCATCCGTGGCAAACATTTGCATCCTTGCCTCATCTCACCATCTGCTGCTGCTGCTGCTCACTTGAACATTAACACAGTGGTTGCTTGAACCAGAAGTTAATGCTTCATCTGCCCTCCTCAGCAGTACAGAGCATCATTAGACTATGAATGCAACTCTGTTTGCAACACAAATCAGGTGACAGTGGCCTCTAATCCGGCAGCATCCCTCCTTCGCCAAGAGACCAAAAATGCTTCATTTGCAATTGCAGAGCCTCAAACAAATTGGACCAAATCTTCCTCCTACTCTACGCTACCTTGCTTTGCCTTCTCCTTCCCCACACACTTTCATCATATCTAAAAAGTAAATTAATAAAGTATAAGTCTCTTCTAAATAATATAAATCAAGTGTTTCACAAGTAAAGGTACAGAAAACTCCAGACTGGTTTTGCCTGTATAAATTACATCTTCAAGTCCAATTTCTGGGGGCTTTTTCCCAACATGGCCATTAAGGAAATAACTGAAATCTCATTTTAGATCTTGATCATTTATTCCTAATAGTTTCCTATTTGCATCTGATTTGCACTGCATGAAGAAAAGCAAAAATGTAAGAGTCAGGTATGTATCTTGAGGCTAGAATTCTGGGTTTTAACCCAGAGAAAATCTCAGAGGTAAACACATATAATGTAACACACTGGTTTTTAGAGGAGGACTAATTTCACAGGCTTCAGGGGGAAAACTCTGAAATGGAAATGTGTTCTCTTCCATCCCACGTCAGACACACTGGAAAATTCCTATAGGAACATTATCAAAGTGGGCATTTCTAAAAACCTCCTAGTGAAAATTACTTTACCCTACATGCATTTTTCATCATTCAGGTAAGAAATTATTTGCAATAAGAAAGCGAGCAGTTAAGTTCACTTTGGCAGGTTTTAGGAGAATTCTAGCAGAATGTATCTAAAAAAACACCCCCAGCCCCAAACCTCTTTCTCCCCGTTCAAAGCACCTAGAAAATGAAGAAACTTCTAAGAAGAAAGTTTGCAACCATTTACTCATAAGCTACAGTTTGAGCACCACGGTAGAAAAATGAAAAGTATTTAAAACAGCTTTTGTTTGGGAGCATTAGAGAATAGCAGAAAAGTGCTTCAAAACAGCCAGGCTGTCCTGATGAATAGGAAGGAACATGAGAAGAAAAACAAGAGAGAGATGGGTCATTCACAGTCCATGAACCTTAGCAGCTTTCCTTGAAGCAAAGCTAAAAGATTTGTGTTGGTTAAACAGCTTGTTTATAGGAAATATGCAAATGCACACTTGGGGTAAAGAGTTTTTTCTCTGCTTCTTTCATCTGTTTTCTCATGATTTCACTTTTCTGCCCACAGGCGTTGTTTTAAGAGACACACAAAGAAAGGCAAAGTCGGCTTACACTCACTTTTTATTCCAGATGGCAAAGTGACGAATACTGACTAATTGCCAAATCAAGAAATGAATTATGATGAAGGGACGGATTCTGAAAAAAAAAAGTCTTTGCGATTTTTCAAGTGAGATAAGCAGGAGAACAAGTAAGTCCTAACTTTTAGAAAGCAATTTACATTCTCAAGGCACTGAAGAGTATTTCATTTTCCTACCATCCTTCTGGATTACGAAGTAGCACTCTCTCTGATTTAGAGATGAGAACCTGAGGCAGGGCGTAGAACCAAAGCCTGCAACAGAGCGTAACTTGGAGTGGCCACGCCTGACTCTCCCAAACCCAGGCTCATTCCTACCTCTTCTCTGGGCTGACATTTGTTTGTGCAGCCACAGGATGGACTGATAGAGCTTTTAGGAGCAATACCTAGTTATGCTAGAGTAACTTTATGGTGGACAACCACAGATCTACTTGTACCTATATAAATGCTCTGTGAAGCTTGTGGGGCTGTAGTCATAAACCCAGGCTGTTTAGAAATCCTTTTTATCCTCGCATCAGGCAATAATGAGGGATCTCAGTATGAAAGAATCTTCTGTGTTCTATTTTCTCACACATCACAAGGAAATGCAGGACACATAGGGCAGTAGTGTCCCAACCACACTACATGATGGAACCATTCTGTGTACATCCTAGAGCAGGAATACCTGAAATTCCCGTCCTGGGAACACCAGTGAAAGATGGGGAAAATTTCATATTCTGCAGTTCACAGTATCACAGTATAGATAAGGCTGGAAAGGACCTTGAAGATCATCTAGTCCCATTTATAATCCAACTAACCCAGCATCTAAATCTAGATCATATCACTCAACACCTCAACACCAGTTCTCTAAATCCACAAATTTGGTGTCAATACAATTTCTGTATTATAACACCAAATGAGCCATAAAGACCAAATATATACATTTGAATGTGTAACACTGATTGTTTGAGACAAAGTCTCAGATCCAAACAGCATTTGTCTAATGATTCCCAAAGTTCTCCCAATGTCAACAGCTGCTGAGATAATCTAACACTTAGCACATTTAAAAATTCAAATCAAGCTGCCTCCCTCTCAAGATAATGTGACTAATTTTATCCTTTTTTGACAGCATTGTCTATTTTTGTCTTTGACTTTTGTAATGAAAATGTGGGTCTAAATAATTTGACCTGGATGTAGTGGAAAGTCCTTAATGACTTGTTGAAGAAGAGAAACGTTTTCCTTAAACCTTAAAAAAAGCCCAAATCCCTATATAGTAAATCATTAGATATCTGCATTAGAGAATTATTTTTAAAAAATCAAATCATACAGAATTTACTATGATTCTGTTGCAGCCCTGTGAATGGAGGCAGATCCCCCTGGCAAGAGCTGCCACAGCATGACTTGACCAGATGTGCAGATGTTAATAAATAACAATAACGATGACGATGATGGCAGAACCATGTAAGCATTCATGATTTTGTAGTTTCCAGCCTTCCCTCGATCTCTATAATGCCAAACTTCCTCAGATGGCTGGCGAGAAGTCAGGAGCTGACAGCCATTCTGGCAATGCTCTGGGCCCCTGGGGCCCCTCACCTAATTAGCCTGACACGGAGCAGAAGGATGCTGTGCAGCTGCCAAACGGTGAGGTGTGGTCTCAGAGGGACACCCAATTTCACCATCCACACCGAATCCAAGGAGTCTTGTCTGGATGGACAATCACAGGTCGCCTTGGGCCCTCAGATCTATCCTCCTGGCTTACAGTGGTCGGCAGGCAAATGGATTACCTAGGTCCAGGAGTAGTGAGGAAGAGGACTAGATTGCAAGCCAAAACAGAGATTATTTGCAGCATGGATTAATTAGAACTACTTGTATTTAATTTTTTAACCTCCTGTAGTGAGAAAAGAATACATGCTTCAGAATGAAAATGCTAAACCACTTCAACACTGTCACAGTATCACAGTAAAGATAAGGCTGGAAAAGACCTTGAAGATCATCTAGTCCAACCTATAATCCAACTAACCTATCAGCTACATCTAGATCATATCACTCAACACCTCATCCAGCCTCCCCTTGAACACATCCAGGGTTGGCGACTCAACCACCTCTGTGGGCAACCCATTCAACATCCGGATCACTCTTTCGGTAAAAATCCTTTTCTTAATATCAAGTCTAAACTTTCCCTGCTGAAGCTTAAGACTGTGACCTCTCGTCCTGTCCCCAGAGACCAAGCAGAAAAGACCTACCCCTGCCTGGCTACAACCTCCTTTTAAATAGTTATAGACTATAGATGTTAAAATAATGAAAAGCAAGGGTGTTAAGGTACTTAGAATAAAAGTCAGCAGGTGTAATTATTATTTGGAAAATTCCTAGGCACTTACTCTTGAAGAGCACTATATGAATATTCATTAATCCTTCCAGTGTAGGAAGGTTCAGTTCTCAGTATTGATTTCATCCCTTTATGGATGAAAAATATGAAGTATAAAAGTGCAGCTTCAGACATCTAAGTGAAACTGGAAGACTGCAGTTTCCTCATAGCCTCATCAAGTCTTTGACCAATTATCTTTCTCTAAGGTGAAAAGAGTAACAACTAAGTGACTGTGGAGAAAACCAATTGCTTAAGACCACTACAAAAATAAATGGCAAAGCCAGAGACGAATTCAGAGCTCTGAAAACTCAGCCCAGCATCCTGCTCCTTTGGGAGCACTGCTTAAGTGTAGCAAATCATGAGCTAATAATATCACTCTTTCGAGCTCTGGGAGCAGTTTCCCAAAGCTTGCTTTGTGAGGCCACAATTCAGTGATCCATGCAGCAGATCAATGGAGCACTGCTGTCAGCAGAGCTTCAAATTAAAAGCTAAAAGAAAAGGGTTCACTGAGCTCTTGACATAAATTTTAGGTTCAGTAACAGTGCCTCAAAAACTCTGCTCCGTGGCAATCAGCACAGTCAGAGGGTATTTTTGAGAATATAGCTCAACTTTAGAAACCAACATTTTGTCAGGGAGTGTCTTCCAAGACCCATCTATTCGGATTTGCAGTAGAGGAGTACCACAGCAAACACCTTCCCATGTGTGAATTAGAGGAGGGCACCAACTTAAGTGTAATGTAGAGAAGTCTCATCCTTCAGCTAAACACCAGGACAGCATTTTTGCCTGGAGCAGCTTCATTAACATCTCAGAAAACAATTTAGAGAAGAAACAACTGTGGCTACAAAGTCTGTGTGTGCAGCATAGGGAAGCAGTCAAACTATTGCTGTGCCCCAACACCTTTGATCCTCCAAAATTAAAGGACTAAAGGGAAGATACTACAGGACTTAGTAGATACACTTCTGGTTCTTCATGGACCTGTGAAAGGCATCAAAGCAAATGATATCTCCTCTTATCCTCTTTTTATCCTCTCATCATTTGAGATAAAAATAGTAATTTTTATCCCCACGTTTTTTAAAAGACAGAATCACAGAATCACAGAATATTATGAGTTGGAAGGGACCCACAAGGATCATCTAGTCCAACTCACCATCTAACACCCGTAAAGAGACCGAGAGCACATCGCAGAGCATAACACCAACCTAGATCCCTCACAGTCTAGCAGGCCACTCCGAGACGGAGGGGGCACAACGTCATCCAGCCCTACACCTCCCGGCTAGACCATGTCACTAAGCTCCTCGTCCAGTCTTCTCTTAAACACCTCCAGGGATGGTGACTCCACCACCTCCCTGGGCAGCCCATTCCAATATGCAATTACTCTCTCTGTGACATATATGAAAGCAATGAAAGAATTTGTGCATTTGCCATCTAACCATTCAATGGTTTTGCAACCCTACAAATCTGAAAGCGTGACAAGAAGAAAACATGCTGCATTTATAGCTAAGCAGAGTATGACCCCAAAGACCTGCCAGCAGGCAATCAAATCTATTTGTCTTACTTGTTCAGTCATTTCTAACCTTTCCTGCACAAGAAGGTAAGAATTGCTATTTATCCTAATTTGTAGTATATCACTTCGAGTAAACGACACAGGAAGGGACACTAGTACCCTGGCAGAGTTTAATCTTCTAGATGGTCTAATTAATGGTTATTATTTTCCAAATTAACAAACAAACGTATATTCAAGTCTCTCCCACTTAAACAATATGAAGGTGAGTGCCATAAGAAGTTTAAAGAGAGTAAAAACAATTCAAAGAGAAAGATATCTGTGTCAATTGATCTCTCATGATGGATGGCAGTGACCCTTCCCAGCAGCATCAGACGTGTCCACAGTTGAGGCACCCATCATTTTGGGCTTCACTTAATTTTATGAAATTCTTTTCTGATTTACATATTTTCCAAGGGCCTTGCCTCTTCACGTTTTTTTACAGGTTTCACACCTCACAATGAGCCTCTCTGGGACCTTTCGGCTTTGGACAGGCTGCAGCCTTATCTCTCTTTGCAACATTTTATTCATTCTCTTTGCAAAACTTTATTTATTGTTGGACACTGGTTGTGAGATCAGCCTCCTTAGAACACAAGTATGGATTCAGTCCAAACCCCTGTAGAGTTTACAATCCAAACATTCACTCAGCAGAAAATCCTCATTAGCTCTTGTTTCACCCCTGTCTCCTACCCCCTATTTATCTTGGCTTTGTAAAAGAATATGCTGTGTTCCTGAAGACTGAAGTCTCCTCTCTAGTAGGATTTAGGTACATTAAAGCAGGTAAAGTATAATTTTGATGAACATTTATGTGGTAGTCTGGTGGGAGTGCAGCAGTTCAGCTGTGCTCTTTATAAAAAAAGAGAGATGCTGAACTATGTGTGATATCCACCAGCTTCACCATGGCAGCAACAGGGATAGACGCAAAGGAGCTCCCAACCCAGAAATACCAAGTGTTTCCCTGTTTTCATCATTACATTCCTGTTAACCCAGCAGCTGTGAGACACTCCAGTGAAAGGCAGTTTATAAGAAGACACATATCAGACCACTGGCAAGAGCCTTTAGGAGGTTCACAATCACTTAAATCCAGTTTCACACCCCACTCTGATGGAGTCATGTCTTGGTATACGAGAACGAGGAGATTGTGAAGGGTGAAATGACCATTTCCTCAGCAAGAATCCCATGCTCTGATGAGCCAGTGGTCTTCTGCACTTGTTCACAGGTTATTCTGAGCTGGAAGGGACCCACAGGATCATCGAGTCCAACTCCCAAAATACAAGGGCCCCACCAACCTGAGGTGCTGAGATGTGAGTCAGAAGGTTCCTTCAATTATAGTCAGTGCTTCACAGCCATTCCTTAATACTTCCAAAGCACAAGAACATTTCGTTACACCTCAGAATAACACATTATTGTACGTTGGAAAAAGATACTCTGGAAACTTACCATGTAAATTAGCAGCAAATATCCACGTCTTGGCAACATCGTGTATTTGGAGAGATCTTTTATTTAGTTAAAAAAACCCCAAACACTAAATAAACACACACACAGTATTACTCACATCCAGGAGGAAGTGTGACTTTTCAGGAAAAATGAACTTTCTGCTCAGGCAGTTTCCAGTAAGATCCCAGAAGAATGACTGCACTACAAGTCAGATTTATTAGAAGTAAATTAAAATCGTCTGTCATAGGAAACATTTTTCTCTTCTAATGTTTTGTTCTGAAGCAGAAGTCAATTTCAACTGTACTTAAAAACAAAGCAAATAAAAGATTTTGCAACGTATGCTATATTGCTATATTGCTAATTGCAGTCTTTGTAATGAAAAGAAGTTATTTGTTTGAATTGGGTAAAAAATGAACATTCTGGTATTATTTTTGTCTGCTTTTTGCCTTTTTAACAGCTGTGCATTTCATTCTTTTCAAATGCTTGTTGCTTTTTGGCATTATAATTACTTTTAAGTAATTTCATACACTGAAAGATATTGAAGTCTGTGTCTTTACATCACTATTTTACAGACCCTTCGAAACAAAAATCTCGTTGATTCATTTTTTAAATTCCCCAAAAGTTCAAAATTCTCATCACTTTTGAGAACTGGCCCCTATTATCAGTTAAAATCTCATTACATATTAACCTGCTAGGAAACTAGAGTCTCTCCACTTAATCATAAACACTACAGCTAAAATCTGACCTAAATAATCTGCCAAATGCTGTGCAGGAACTGGTGCCAGTTAGGAAGATAATTTAATTCTCTGTGTGTTCCCAGAGCTGGACTTTATCCAGGGGACAATTTTTTCTTGGTTTGTTTTTTGGGTTTCTTAAGCTAATTTGGGGCATTTTGCCCTTGGCGTGGAATGTTTTCTAAATAAAATAAAAACATTGATTTGGTCATAGTATTAGTGCCAATATCATAATGTCACAGAATCACAGAATCTTCTGAATTGGAAGGGACCCACAAGGATCATCGAGTCCAACTCCTGATGTCCTACTTTTATGTGGTTTAATGTGAAAAAACCCCAACCTGTTCTATCAAAGAGACAATTATAATAGAAAATATCACAGTATCACAGTATAGATAAGGCTGGAAAGGACCTTGAAGATCATCTAGTCCAACCTATAGCCCAACTAACCCAGCATCTACATCTAGATCATATCACCTCATCCAGCCTCCCCTTGAACACCTCCAGGGCTGGCGACTCAACCACCTCTGTGGGTAACCCATTCCAAAATACAGTCCTAAAATGCCTTCTCTTTCTTTCAGGTATGCAGGAAATGTCATGCTGAACAGATCTGCAGAACCTAAAAGTTAACTTGAATCCTTTTCTTAAGACATGTTTGGCTAGAAATGCAATTCCTTGTTCCTGGCTCAGTGCGATCGTGCGTTTTTGGGAAAGGGTGAAACTGCTCTGTCTTCTAGTTTCTGCTGTGGGTTTCTGGCTTTTCCCTGCATCAAGGACTTAGACTAAGCAGTTGCAAACCACCTTGCTCCAGTGAAAAGGGGAGGATTCCTTTTCCCTGAGTGAGAGCCATCTCACCCTATAGCTGCACAACTGTTAGATCTGGTGCATCCATCATGAATCCAAGTAAGTCCCTGGTAAAGCAATCCAGTCAGGTGCTGCAATCTTCAGGGCTGGTGACTTTAATTTTACAAGGACTCCGCAGCTACTCAATTTCCAACTGTTTTTTGTTCTGCTTGCTAATGTCTTACTCTGAGGTCGAGAATGCAATATTTCGATAGTTCAGTTTAAGCACAAAATCCATCTATATTTAAAAGTACATTCTTCCAATATTTGCTCAGTTGTACCGTCCTGAATTTCACTGGAGAATTTACTGCAGAGGACAGTTAAATTTTGTGCCAGAAGCAGTTCAACAAGCTCCTCTCATTTTAAGAGAATGCTTTGCTAACATTAGACACAGAAAATCAGGAGTTGTCTTCACCTAAGTGATTTCTACTTTTTTATTAAACACTCCTGCTAGCAGTTTTATATGAGGCCACTGTCTGTCGGAAACCATAGGCCTGATGCTGGTACAGGCTGCATTTTCTGAAACACAAAATGATGAGGAGCTCAGTGACATGGTCTGGATGGTGGGGAGTTGGACTGGATGGTCCTGTGGGTAGTGCCATGGTTTAGACAATGGGTTGGTGTTGGGTTACAGGTTGGACTTGATGATCTCCAAGGTCTCTTCCAACCTTGCTGATACTGTGATACTGTGAACTCTGCTAGAAGCTGAGCCTCTCTCCTACAGACACCTCTGAGTGCTCCGTGCACATGAGCCCAGACACAGCCACGCCTTGGAACCACCCCTCATGCTGCAAGGCAAGTACCTGCTTGGTTTTAGTAAAGTTCACAAAGGAAAACAAACAAAATGTTTCTAAAAGCGAAAAACGTAGTTTCAAATTAGGAATAGAACTTCTACAGTTGAGATGTCTGGGGGGAGATCTGCTGGAACGTGGATGGCAGGTGGGGACCCTTCATGTTTAGTCTCTGGTTAGGTTTGCTCCTCCTTCAAGATACTAAGTCAAATACACCAGTCACAGGCATAATTATCTGACTTCGTGTGACTAGTCACTTGTTTCAGAACATGCTCCTTCTGGACTCAGCTCCTCAGAGATGAAGACCTTCTCTTGAGTCCTCAGAAGGCTGGCAGATGCTCTGTCAGGAAGGCATTCTTTCATCCAAGTGCAGCACGACACAGAATGACAGATTCATTCTCATACTTTTCTATAATCACCCCATTCGCCCCAGGACAGCTAATGCATCCAAACGATGTGCCATCAGATGCTGCTCAGGTTCCAAAGCCAGGCAAATCTCCTCATCCTTCCCTCCCCAGCCCAGGACTAAACTGCACTGGGTTACATACGATCACAGAATCACAAAAGTTGGAAAAGTCCTCAAAGGCCATCAAGTCCAGCCTTTGCCCTAATACCATCATGCCTACTAACCCACATGGACCCCTCCCCACTCACACTCCAGTAAAAGGGTGAAGCTGGGGAGCTGAAATCTTTCTCCATTCTTCTAGCACTGCTCTAGCTCAGTCAGGGAGGCAGAGCTCAATGTTCTGCATCAAGGTTTTCCCCACTTCCCCTAATCTTGGTGGTTGAAAACTGACTCTTTCACGTGCTTCAGTCACAGAATTGCAGAATGGTTGGAGTTGGAAGGGACCTCTGGAGATCATCTAGTCCAATCCCCATGCTCAAATAGCTTCATGTAGCAGAGGTTGCACAGGACTGTGTCCAGGCAGATTTTGCCCATCTCCAGAGAAGGAGACCACAACCTCTCTCGGAAACCTGTTCAAGTCCTCTGTCATCCTCAAAAGAGAGAAGTTTTTCCTCATACTCAGATGGACTTTCCTGCATTTCTGTTTGTGTCCGTTGCCCTTATCTGTCTCTGGGCACCACTGATGAGAGCCTGGCCTTGTTTTGTGACACCAGCCCTTAAGACATTTGTACACCCCTTTAAGATCCCCTCTCAGTCACCTCTTCTTGAGGCCGAACTTCAAGGCCCAGCTTCACAGTATCACAGTATTAGCAAGGTTGGAAGAGACCTTGGAGATCATCGAGTCCAACCTGTAACCCAACACCAACCCATTGTCTAAACCATGGCACTAATTTCCTCATCCAGCCTACTCTTAAACACCTCCAGGGATGGCGACTCCACCACCTTCCTCAGCCTTTCCTCACACAGGAGATGCTCAAAGCCCCTAATCATCTTCACAGATCATCTTCCTCTGGACCCTCTCAAGTAGCTCCTTGTCTTTCTTGAACTGGGGAGTCCAGAACTGGACACAGTACTCGTGATACAGCGGCAAAGTAGAGGGGGGGGGATCATCTCCCTCCACCTACTGGCCTCCCACCTACGCCAGAGATTGTCCTCTGGCTCAACACCCTCTCTCTACATCACTGCATTAGTCTATACTCGTATGGAAACATGTCTCTGTAAGTTGAGTGAAAGACACATCCAACGAGTAAACCAATTTTTCCTCTATCCTCTCTGGCTGTAAAAGACCTCACCCTGCTACCTGATCTAAATTTCAAAAGACATTTAATTCTACATTTTTTTGCAACTATAATGGTAAATGTATGGGGTAGTTTTCAGTTTAATCTGTTTGAGATCATTTAACCGATCTTTCTGCAGAAGGCTCATGTCCTCAGAACAAGCCTTTTGATGACAGTGTAAAGAATGCTAATGGAGGTACCCCCAAAATGCCAGGCAGTGGAAGGATTTAGGAAAATTTATTTCTAAAGGTAAGAGCATTAAATGGCATGTACACCAGGCATGAAGAATGCCCTGCTTTTCCCTCTCCTGGCCTTTTTAATGCCTTCCCTGGCCCCTCCTCCTGGTGCATCCAAAGTTGTCTGCTGAAAAGTTCTCTTTTCAGGGAGTTAACTCCTCTGCATGGCAGGAGGAGAAACATCCAAGTTGTCTCCTGGAAAAAAAAAAAAAGCCTCTTCCAGGCAGGAAAGATTTCTAAGTGAAATGAGCCCTAACCCATCATAATAATCCTCATGGAAAAGGGTCTTTCTACACTTACAACAGCTATGGCATATTGACAATACTTTCACTATTTTCATTATACCAATACCCAGAAGATTGCAAAACAGTGTGAAACTAACTGAGGTTTCATTATTGATATGAAGAGAGTACCACTACTTGCAGGACTAGATGCTCAGCTTGGTTTTTCCACATATCTGCCTCTAGTATCAAAGTTATTTATCTAAGACTCTGTTCTCATATCCTTTCCATTCTGATCATCCATCTGAAGGTTTCACTCAGATACAGACACTGTAATTACAGCAAATGGTATTCTACCAGATCTGAAACACATCTCAGCCGTGAAAACTGAAGTCTTTCTAAAAGCCAAGCAGGTAGAGCATGATAATGTAATAGAAAACTCTAGGGGACACTCCACTAACAGACCTCAGGAATGATACAGAGAAAATATTTTCCATGTAAAAAACTTTCTACATCCTAGGAAGTTGCATTACTTGTTATTTATATATGTAATTACAGCCACTAGAAATATATTTTCTGCACTACAGATGCGTATCAATAACTGGATTAGAGATGCAGCTCATTTCACACGAGCTACAAACAGCCTCAGGCATGTTAATAACTTTGATGTTGGCTGGATTTCAGCTAATAACGTAAAGATGAATAGACCTACATATCCAATTACTGAGACCCTTCAAATGGACACTAAGTGAATACTTATCTTTGTATTCAGAGAGGAAAAGGGAAAAACATTTTAGACAGGCTGGCAGCAACCATTTATTTGGCATCTGTCTGAACTAAATAGTAGATTTATTAGTTTAAATAATAGTCTAAAAATTGGAATTGCCATGAAATCAAGCATACATGAAATTGTAATCCTATTCCGGATTTTTACTACAACCTCTGAAATCACATGCTTGACTCAATTTTCAAATATTAAAAGTCCAGGAAAGGCTTGGTAGTCAACCAAAAAGATATTCAGCAAAGGCAAGCTGCAATACAGAATAATAATCCTAACAGCTCCAACTTTCCTTTCTTTTTCTTCAGCACTTACTGAAAAAGTACACAGACTATTTTACATTCTGTTTCAATACAAGTAAATATTTTATCAGTAAACAACTTTAAGAGAAACAAAACAATATTTGGTAAACATGAACTGCAGAATGAAAAACCTGTAGAGATTGGTTATGATGTGACTGCTGGTTAAAATAACTACTGATTGTATGGCACCAAAAAGGGAGCAGCAAAACCTAAAAATACCATGAAAACAAAGAGATTATGAACTACAATAGGTTTTAAATGATGGCTTTGGAAGTCCCTGTTACCTCTGCTGTCCATGGCAGACAGGACACCTGCTCTGCACACTGGAGTGTCACAAGTGTACTTTAATCACAGTAACATATGGAAAGGTATATTAAAGCCCAAAGAAATCCCCTGTGTGTCCCAGTGGCACACATATTGAAGACATGGCAGATAGGAAGGATATCAGAATCTCAAGGTTTTTGTTGAGTCCCAAGATCTAACAGAGCCAAAAACGTTTCTCTCCTGGTAGCCAAGGACTGACACTCAGAGTGGGTACATGACAAGAATTCAGTGTAACTCCAGCTCTGTGGGGTAATCCAAAAATGGGATAACCCTGCTGAGTCCTGGTGGTTTTCAAGCTTCATTCCTCTATAAACCAGGAATCAGTGGTTTCAATGATCAGATAGGGCAGGCTGGAAATGCAGATTGCAACATTTTCCTCTCAGGTTCCTCACGTTCTTCCAGTCCTGCCTATGTTGACATTATTTAAGGTCTCTGACAACTCTAACCCATTGCCACCTCCTTTTCACAAGCACTGGAATACATGGAAATCCGTGTATTCCAACATGCCAACATGGCCCTTTGGACCATCACATCAAACACAACACAGTCTGCTTCCCAGAAATGATGCCAGTGCCAACCTACTGACAACAGAACACCCCAAACTATCCAACACCTCCTGTGTAAAACTGTCCCTCATGTTCCACATCAGCTGACACCATGGAGTAAATACACTTGTAACACACTGATTTTTAAACACGTATTTTGTTAACCTCGATGCATTTACTCCACACTTTACTCCCATCTACAAGAAGATCCAGTTTTATTCCTAAAACCCTTGGCACAATACAGAAACCAGTTCTGTATCCCTTTGCATTTGTGTGTTCCTTCATTCCTCGTCTCAGCGCATTGTTGGGAATTGTTGATGCTCACTGACAAAAAACACAGACACATTTTGCTAGGCAGCAAACTTAATGAAAACAACACCATGTTATTTATGCCAAAATCATGTAGGCCACATTAAGCATTTCGACACGGCAGTTCACAATGACATTTGAATATTTAAGGAAGAGTGGTGAGATTTTTTTTTGATGTTATTACACTCCCACAATTTCCAGGGAGCACTACATATCTTCTTGACCCTTATATTAAACACAAGACCTCTATCCTATGCTGTCTCTTAGTTACTTCCCTGAAAAACTAAGTTTGAATTTAGAAAACTAGTATGTACTTATCACTGGTTTTTTTGTAATGTTGTAAGAAAAGAGGCCATCCATATTCATATAAATATAAGAAAAAAATCACAAGGCTACCCATGGACTCCCTCCTCTCTATCATTTAAAAGGGAAAAACTACAGGAACCTCCTAGTGAGTGAATATCCTCTAACTATTTAAATAAAATTCAGAAAGAATCCTGCTTTTTGTGACAAAGAAAAATTTATTACTCTTACTTCGTTATTACTAAGACATTAGTATGGCTCTTGCAAAACATTCCAGTGGCCTTCCAAACTGCGAAAATTGCCAAATTCTTTGACTCAGTTGCCATAAAACATTTCTAAATTGCTGGAACCAGATCCAGATTTTGTTTTATAAAAGTATAAAAAAGGATATGAGTAAAACCGTGGGTTGATTCATTGTGAATGTAACATATGTTAAGGGGTTTCCGGGTCCTGTTACTCATTATGAGAAAATAGCAGTGCAGATACACAAAGATATTATGGTGGCTCCACAGATTTAGTCTCATCCTATTGTTTTTGCTGGTTTTCCCTTTCATCTAATCATGTGCATCTGGATTTTCCCTAAGTAAATCCACGTCTTCCAAAACCAAGTAAACAAAAGCAGTGCCATCAATAGAAGTGTGCACTTTCTCTAATAATATTAACCACACACTTTCCTTTTTGTCAACAGAGCAAAGAGGACCAGGGAGAAAACGAACATCTGGAATTCTCAACAATTTAGCTGTACTACCCTGAAATTCAGAGTATTTTTATCCCTTGAGAAGACAATAATGTAACTTACAATTGAATTTATACCGAGGTTGCACAAAAAGACAGAAAAGATCCCCAAGTATTTTTTAAATTTATTCAGAACGTTTCAGTGAAGTTTTCCGTGAGTTTTACAGTTTAACAAATCTTTACAGGCTGCTCAGTAGCTCTGTATAATCAACCAGCTAATCACCATGACACTCACACTTAACATGTCTTGCTGCAAAAACATCTGCTGCTCTGCTCGACAGACTAAGGAGACCTGTCATGGACACCTAAGATAACTCTTGCCTTTCCAGATGGGTTTTGCAAGACCTTCTGGGAGCATATCTCCACAGGCTCACTATGTCCTTTCAGGCACATGTGGGAAATTCTGGGAATGCACAGGGATCACAGAATCACAGAATCAGTAAAGTTGGAAAAGACCATAGAGATCATCAAGTCCAACCTATCACCTGTTACCTAACCTGTTGCCATCCTGCTACCAACACACCATCCCACCTATAACACACTACCCTAATATCCAGGTCATGCCACCAAGTATATCATCCAACCTTTTCTTAAACACCTCCAGGGGCGGTGACTCCACCACCTCCTTGGCAGCCCATTCATGTCCACCTGCTTCCTACACTGAAAGCAGCTCATCTGTTCACAGGGGTTTGGGGATTATGTTTGGGAAGTGAACTACACAATTTCACACCTGGCAAAGGGTAGGAGTGAAGCCTGTAGAAGAATCAGCAGCTAATTCATGTCCCTCAGCCTTCCCTGGACTCTCAGCAGCCCCAGAGCTGCAGCCTAAGCAGAGGTAACACAAGGCTTAATATTTCTGTTTGGCAGAGTTGTTTTTTTTTTTTTTGTCTAAACTAAGGCTGGAATGACAGACAAGTCTAAAACAAGATAAATTCGTATTACACCTTGCAATGTTTGTGCAATGTGTAACTGGGTTTTCTGAATTTCAGGAAGGCTCTTTCACAGAGTTCGGGTTTAGGCAGTGCCAGAGGAGTGATGAGGCTGTTTTTACATCATTTGTAAGGAAAAAACATTTTCATGCTTTTAGTGTGAGTTTTCAAAAAGCAGAGGGTGGATCTTTTTTCTTTTGGTCAGTACAGGTATTTTTATCTTCCAAACAAAGCCAAAAGTGATCCATTGCTTTGGAGAACTGTGTGGGAGGGAGGTGTTGTTAACAAACATCCCAAGATCCTCTTCAAAATAAACCCTGCAATCTCTTCTGCCCCAGCACTTACGGGTTTATTTTTGCAAGCACACGGATTTTTTTTTAAAATTATTTTTTTTTTAGTTTCCTTTTTCCTATTTGACTGTAATGTGGAACAAATATTTCACTCTCAAGCAGCAACATAAAGTCAATACATTCTTTGAATTGTTTTTCTGACTGTGCTCCTTCCACAGCATATTTTGGTTTTTAATGCTCACCATCCGTATCAAGCTGTTTTTAGGCAGCAATACAAGGAACTCCAGGATTTCACTTAATATTCAGTACCCCTCTCCCTATGGAATGGTGGTGTCGTATTTCAGCTTTTGCTTTGTATTTCTCATTGTCATGTGTGTGGTGGGGGGGGTTTAAGGCACAATTTAGGCAGAATCTATTTCTGTGGGGTTCGGAGCAGGAAAAACGGGCTTTCAGCAAACAGAAAGAGGATGACAATCGTGGAAAAATGAATGAAAGACCCAAAAAAGGGGAAAATACTAGCATGCAGGGCGTGATTGTCACTCCAAATCCTCATTTTCAGTCTAAAACTGTTTATAAAAAGTGGAATCTTGGTAATTATATCTGGGTGTTTTTGTTTTTTGTAGCCAAGTGATTCTATTTGACCCAGCTTGAAGCCAGTTTTGTTTATACAAGTGCGTGGGTTTAACAGGGAGAACCAAAGTTTGCCAAAAGCAATTGAACCGTAGAAGTCACTAAAAGTCTTCATGTTGCAACAGAAGAGGAGAAACATGGAGACTAGTGCTGTATTCTGCAAAGATAGCTGAGAGAGGAAGCTGGGCATTTGCTGGTCGTGTTGTAGTAGAAATGGCATTTCCAGAACACTTCAAAGAAAACCGTTTTTGTACCGAAGCCACTTCTGAAGTTGCAGCCACGAGAGGAAGCAGGATGAGACATCAGAAGCAGGGAGGAGGAAGGACAGGCCGCAGTGCCAGAAGGAGATGACTGCTCACTCAGAGCCTCTCCAACATTCATTCCTTTAAACACTCCGCTGGATGTTTGCCTCCAAAGAGTTGGGCTTTAATAATCACACACTTCTGGGTTACTCTGAGCGGACTTACTTCTGCAAGTCATGTCCCTCAGAGGCTGAATCTCATGAGGGTGAGTGGTGAGCCGAGCCAGGGAAGTGCTCTGTGCTCTCAGGGAGTGAAAAGGGCCAGCAACTAAAAACTGAAAGAAAACAGTAAGCATGTCCCATCCTGACAGCAGATGGTTTTCAATTCCTGCCCGTTTCAGAAGCAAAGGGGAGGGAGAGAAAGGGAAAGTACTACATTTGAGAAGAGGCAGCAAAGCAACCAATCCTGCAGCTGCTTTCGAAGGTGAAATACATCAGTTTTGCTAAGAACGGCAGAGTTCAATTTCAACACAATAAAAGAAGGAAAGAACAAAGAGAAAAAAGTAATTCCAAATGTAAACTTACATGGAAAAGCTTTGCATGAATGTGAAACTGTGATCTGAGAAGACTGAGCTAAAAAAATTAAAGTGAAGCAACAGTACTTAGTACTTGAAGCTTCCTCAGAATCAAGAAGTCAAAACCTTTTTCCATTAGTTAGTTACTGTATCCATCATACTTCAAGATGAAGAAACAGAAGCCATCAGGTCACTGAAAAGAGCAGCCACCAAATCCAAGCTACCCACATGAAAAACGTTCTTTACTATGTCTAAGTCACTTTGTTTAGACATCAATTAAGCATTAACATGAGGAAAGATCAACCTTTTGTGTGGGAGAGGGTTAGAGAACTATGAGAAGGCACATAACGTAAATAGGTCATGTTCACTTAAAGGATATGGCTGAAAGAAACATTGAGGAAGTGATGCTGTTCTTCATTCCCACCCCAGGTGAAACCAGCTATACCCATGTCATTCCTCCTGGAAATCAGTCCGACCTCTCATCTCCACTGGCAATCAGACCCAACCTTCAAACACTGCTAATCCAAAAAAGAGTGATATTAAAAGGCATTATCAATCTCCTTTGCCGAGTTTTAAGCCCATTTTCTCTGGTTCTGCTCACAGAAAACATGGGGAACACACTTTTTCTTTTGAACAGACTCAACATATCTGAAAGCTATTATTATGCCTCTCCTCATTTTTCTCCCTACTCAACAACTGAAATCACATCACCAGTCTCTCACAGACTGCGTCTTCAATATTCTTGTTGCTTTCTTCTGAAATCCCTCCAACAGTTCATATTATCTCTCAAGTACAGCTCTCCACATGAGACATACTTCCCCAGACAAGGCCCTCCCAAGGTTACTTGGGCCCAGGGCATTATTTGACATCTCTATCAAACTCCTCCTGTAAAGTGTTTGCCTGTTTTCCAGGCCTTCAGCCTCAGCCAAGACACGGCTGCCACATCTTACATCTTAGAGTGCACACTGCTGTTTGATTCTTGCTACAGGTAACGCAACAAAATGAACACTACCACTTACTTTTACCTTAAATTGTTTCTATTAAACACAAGGAGGGCAGCGTAAGGATGACATTTTATGATCAGCCTCTGCATAAGCCAAGCAAAAAACCTCTTCAGGGTTTCATCACCAAATTTATCAAACCAAAGATGAAAAAACAAGCGGGGAAAGCTCACCCTAATTGCCTAGAATAAGGATTTTTTTCATCTGGGCATGAGACAAGATGACAAAAGAACTGCAAACATCTCAGCTGGCAGATGTCTGAACTAACTGCTCTGCTCCAGATTGACAGACCCCTTCCCATGTGCCAAGCATTTAAAGATTTGCTAACTCCTCCTCCGTGTTATAAAAGCCAGTTTTATGAGAAGTGAAATGATGGAAAGAGGAAGGATTGCAAGTGGATGACACAAATGAGGTGCTTAGGAGCCCAGGAACAACCTTTAGCCTTGACTTTCTACAATTCTGCTCAAGGACTGTTTGAGTAATAGTGACAGCACTGGGGGAAAGAACATGATTTAATCCATCACCTCCTGATATTACTGCACATCATTTTAAACAGAGAAACAGCCTGTGTGAAGTATTAACAGTGACTATATATATATATATGTATAGTCCAGCTGACCATATCCCTTCATGATAAAAAAATAGTGATGAGGAAACACTGCTTTGCTAATGTGACAAATTAGTGGGTTGTAAAGAAGTGGACACATGACCAAGTCTAATTATGGAGTGGAGATCACAGGTTATTGGCTCCTTTCTGTCAGTCCTGAATTGTTACATAAGTTCAGGCTGGAGGGAAAAGGCAGAGGGAGACACTAAACTGGCCCTTTGAAACCAGGTCTCTGTACGGGTGTTAGATGGTGAGTTGGACTAGATGATCCTTGTGGGTGCCTTCCAACTCATAATATTCTGTGTGATTCTGTGTGTGAATAAAAAAGCCTGTGCAGAGCTTCAAGTAACCCATTTTATCCTAAGACTCTCTTCTTTCTTCTTAGCTCATCTCACCATATAGATAATTTTGACAGGAAATAAATCTTTCTCATTAATGATTTAGATCTAATCATGTCAAGTGCTGTTTAACTGGGAAGAAATCAAGTTCTTAAGGAATTATCTTACTGATGCCTGTCAAGGTGTGGCAGTTATTTAGAGAGCAGCTATAACTTATCATTCAAATAGTGAACTTGGAAAATTCAGGACATAAGGTAATTTTGACATTGTTAAGAGTTTAAACTCCAAAGCCACTCATCTGCTTCTCTTTAGGCTGGCATGAGACAGATCACACACTCTGTGAGAGGATAAAATGTACAAGTGAACATAAATAAAAAACTCCTGTGGGTGATCTCTCTACTTCTCTCCTTCTCTTCCAAGATGCTCACAATGTGCTTTCAGTTTAACTATTTCCCAGCTAAAGACCTTGCAATCCTTAATCCAGGCTGGATGGTCCCCTTGAAATGAGTTACCAACACTGAAGAGACACTTTCTGAGATACTGAGATGACTTTCAGTACAGTGTGTACAAGTGAAAGAAGCGTGTACAAGGTGTGCAAGTGTTTGTATTTCGAATTAGATGGTTATTTTTGCTTTTTTCCATCTCTGCCTTTCCTGCAAGCTGTGGTTTTACAAAACCTTAAGGTTAACCTGGGCTGCTGCCGAGAGGGACCAATGTTCCCTCTGATCCCTCACTTCCCTGCCTTCCTGTGGGCCAAGATTAACATTTCTGAGCCACGGGTGAGCCAGAGGAGGGCACGGAGCCAGCTCACCATGTGCCTGCAACAGCTTCTGTTGGTGCCCGTGCAGAGTAAGAGCAAGGAAGGGAGGACGAGTTGGATCATCTCTTGTAGCAGCAACATACACTTAAAATTACTGTGAAACCACAGTCTGCTGTGTCACAGCTTCTGGTGTGTCATGGTTAGCATTGGAAGGGACCTGTGCACATGGTCTAATCCTATACATGTGCATATATATATATATATATATCACAGTGTCACAGTATTAGCAAGGTTGGAAGAGACCTTGGAGATCATCGAGTCCAACCTGTAACCCAACACCAACCCATTGTCTAAACCATGGCACTAAATGTCTCATCCAGCCTACTCTTAAACACCTCCAGGGATGGCGACTCCACCACCTCCCTGGGCAGACCATTCCACTGAGGGATCACTCTCTCTGGGAAAAACCTCTTCCTAACATCCAGCCTAAACCTCCCCTGGCGTAGCTTAAGGCCATGTCCTCTCGTTCTGGTGTCACATATATGTGTATGTATCTGTCCCCACAAATACACATGCACATACGTGACTATCCTCATGCTGCAGTGGGTGGAAGCATGACAGCTCTCAGGAGGAAAGTGGTGGGAGAAAACATCTGCCCCCTGGGTCAGGCACTCGGGGTATGGCAGGAAGGCTGCAGTTCGCTCCCAGCTCCTCAGAGAAGAGCCCCTATTCCTGTGGGGCTTCCCTTGTTTATCTGAAGGACTCAGTAGCCATGTGGGAGCAAAGAGAAGGCTCTTTTTATCATGCAGGGTACTCAGCTTCTTGGAGCACGCAGAGGAACTTGGGACTGCGTAGAACAAAACTGTAGGAAAAAATGGTATTTATTAAACACATATGCAAAATACTTCTGTGCATTACATGTGAAACACACTCAGACACACTAAACTGCTGAAATTACCAGGGGCAACGTCGCAAAGAGCCTAAATGTTATAATTATTTTCAAATTAAAGCAATAGCTGCAGGTAGGCTCGCATTTAGCCGTCTCCTCCCTAGGGCAGTGCATTCCTAGCAGGGGTGTTTTCCTGCATCTCTGTGGAAAGCATTATCTGCTCTGATAACAACGCAGCACTGTGCTTTCAAAGATTACAAGGTAACCATGCAAAGAGTAGGAACGTTCATTCTGAATATTCATGTGAGAATTAAATAGTCCTGCAGCATTTACTGCTTTACATTAGGGACATTGTTTTTTTCCCTTCTGAAATTTGGCTTAAGGTCAATAAATACAACATCAGTAGAGATTACATTTTTTTACAAATATAATAAACCAGTGGACTACCATCTGTGCCTTTTCCTTTTATATTTCTTACTTTGGGCTTCTACCTGATCATTAAACAGATAAGACAAAAAGCAAATGTTGTAATGAAGGAACACATGGTTATTTACATCTTACATTGCAGGGGGCCTTATTTAATTTTTTGAAGTGTTTTAACCCTCAGAACATTGTTCTCCAGGTGAAATTAAATGCAACATAGTTCATACTACAGTCTCTTCCCTAGAAGTATGATTCCACCATATTACTCAACTATTACTGAAGCAGCAGTAATAATAGAAAATACATACATATTCTTCCACTGCAAGATGAATTTAATACAATTATTTATTGGAAATACATTTTAGGAGATTACTAGGTCAGACTTCACTACTTCCCAGGGGAGAAGACTATGTAATTGCAAACTGCTTTTAAGTTAATAAATCCTATCCAATGTAGCATTTATTAATATACTGATGAAGTGAAGAGGTATAAGCAACTATGTGCTATACAGTTGCAGGGGGAAAACAGTTTCTTCCAAATCAAGGTCAATAGTGAAAGGGAGGCATCTCCAGAAGGTTGTTCCTTACATTCAAATTATTAATCCCTACCTAGTCCTTTATATTTCAGTGCATCTAAGGTCTTTACCTGCAAGAGATCAACAATTCTCTGGCTAGTAAGGTCAGGAGAGCTGTGTGAATATTAACAACAGAGCTCTTCCTACCAACATCTGTAGCAACTTGAAGTGATTTGCTAGGGATCTGAATAAAGTTTTGAGGAGAGCACAGAGATATTTACCAGGGCTTGATGCCCCCATTTAGCTCTATCTTGCCTTTCTGGTTAATGCAGAATGTTAACATAAACTCCAGCTGCTCAGAATATCACAAGCCCTTGCAAAGAACACGTAAATGTATGGTTCCCTAAGCTAAACAGCAACCATGTGGTGGTCTGCACTTGAGTGAATGTGATGTGTTTATGAATAGCACTTTCAAAAAAAAAAAAAACATCTCCCCTCTCCAGCTTTGAATAATATTTAACTTATCTCTTTGTTTCAACAAAAATTATTTAGGTAGAAGAAAACAGAAATAATCATCGCGTTACAAACACTAATGAATCTTTCGGGGAGGTCACCTACAATAGGTAACACAAGTAAGATGTAGCCAGACAGCACTTATTCAAGCCTGAAGCAGTGATGAAGAATTGCATTCCTTATAAAAACAGCTTAAGCTATTTTTAAGTCTTTGAACTATTTTAAAGACCTAAACAGCAACAAGAAGTCAGACAAAGGCTGATACCAATAAACAAATGTCAAGAGCCAAGGAAATAGAGAACATGGGTTATGTACACTGTCTGCCTTAGGGGTGAAGGAAGGAGCTCCGCAGGGCGCGGAGCCTCTTCTGAGGTCTGCAGTTTCACTAGAACTTCTGGCTAGTTAATAGACATACTTAGGCTTCTGAAGTTCCCCATTGGTTCCAATGCAAGGACATACATCTGTGAAGAACTTTGCTTGATGGCATCTCATGGGTAAAACCCCTTTGTCATAGGTGTTCATTTCCCACTGGAGTCACAGTATCACAGTATCAGCAAGGTTGGAAGAGACCCTGGAGATCATCAAGTCCAACCTGTAACCCAACACCAACCCANGCTTTTGTAGGTTTACAGTTTCCAGTTACAGTCAACCGTCTTCCACTTTGCACCCCCCATATTGTGGCTTCACATCTTAGAGGTGTGACTTTTCAGCGACTAAGGAAACTCATTTCTCAATGACCTGACGCATGAATATTCAAAGCAGGCACACCTTACAATACAATATTTTATATATATACTTCTGCTAAAGAAAGGCATATTTCTTAATCATCTATAGCTATACTTCCTGTCCAAATCTAGAGCATATTTGTAGAAGAAAGAGCGTTTGGTAATAAATCCAAGCCACAGGTCCTTCCTGGACTTTGCGACAAAATCCTGAATCCCTGACAATCCACAGATGTTGAATCCATATTTAAATGGATTAGTAAATTATGGGTTAAACACAGTTACTTCAGCTTCTCAGAAAAAAAATTACAATCTCTAATATTCACCTTTTCAAGGACACACATAACAAAATTTTTCCAAATTCTAGCTGTAGATTCCCATGTGATGGTTCCCAAGCCACTACACAATCAGTTCTTTTTCACTTTTACTGTCTTCAGAACGTTTTCTGTGATTCGACTGCACATTTTTTTGTTTTTAAGTTTTAAACAATAGTAATAAAACTAATTATTTTTGGTTTATCTAAGATTAAGAACCTCAGTCACCCAAAATGTAAGGTATCTTAATTCATACAGGCATCAAGAATACCGGTCTAAAAAAAAATCTCACAGCTGAATGAACTCACATTTGGTATGCAAATCATCTTATATCATCAAATTACCCATAAAGCAGAGAACTAAAATTACACAGTAAAGCCCAGAAATACACTGCTAAGAATTTTGCATCATAATCTTCACTAACTAAGAATCTGCCATCATTCTTGCATTTCCATTCTCTTTCCAATGATGTTTTCACTGAGTCCCATGAGCCATCAAAGCCCCAATCTGGCCCAGCAAAGATGTTGTATCAGACCTTTATATAAGCACCGAGTACAGCCACATTAAGAGCACACTTCTATATGCAAATGCAAAGAATGATCATCTTGTTTTAAGCCTCCTGAATAAATTCCTTTAATTCAGAAGAATTACTCGTTTTATAGGGCTGAAAGCTGAGGCAGGTCATTCGAGCTTTAGTGGTGACATTCCTCTGACTAAATGCCAATGCTTACAATGCAGTCATCTGTATCTCAGCGAGTTGCCCTAGGCTCAATGCACAGTTCATGGAGAAATTCAGGCTTCCTAAAATAGTCGTCTAGAACAGATCAGATTAATTACGTCCTAGAGAAGCCAATTTCTATCCCCTGATTGTACAGAGAAGAAGGTCAGCTGCAGAGCTGCTCTCCCATGTGTGGCTCAAGTCGGGCAGGATGAATCCCACTTTAAGTGCCTATCAGATTTCACATACCTTTCATTTGGAAATCTGACCCCGTGTTTACTAAAACAAAAGTGAAAAGGAGCTTTCTCATTACAGTAAGATATTTAAACACAGTTAGAAAGTTGCTTAGTGATATGTTATATTCACACATGTATTTAATAGTGCTATTACTATCTGTCATTTTTGTGCCATCTTTCACCTATCCTTAACCAGTTTTGCTGAGAACCAAAGCAAGAGAAATATCCAGAACCTATATTTTCTGAAGGACCCATTAACTGGCACCACTGGGAGCCACAGTGGAGCTCACACGGAGACTCCTCAGTTTCAGACTCACTCAGCATTTACATGAAGCTGCTTTTACACGTGCCAGGGACAGGCAGAACTTAGGAACATATGATGACACTTAGCTTCATATTCCCAATTCTTCAACAGATGGTCCAAGCGAGTGCTTTTCTTAGTACCTTGCAAGTACCAATAGTTGAGTCCTAATTTAGGCATGAATAGATTAAAACAAACTGTTTACCCTCAGTTAGGAAGCACATTTCCAAATGCTAATCTTCAAGATTACTAAATGCAAGATTACTTCATAAAAAATATATTCTCATTTCACTTTAACTTTGGCTTCCTCCTGTCACAGACTCATCACGGTCTTTTTCACCCAGCCTCAGAACTGTCATGTGAAAAACATAACAGACCTGATGTATAAATGGAAGATTTCATCCCTCTATGCTATGAAAAGGGAAGAGGGAAAGAAAGCACTTCTCACTCGTAGCTGTCACCCATCTATCAAGGACAGTGAACACGACAAGATACCACAAACGTAATGAAAATGGTTTTAACAAACAACACACCCATTCCATTAAATCCTATAGATTAGCAGGGTTTGTGCTCCACTCAGTATCTTTGCTTTTCCTAACCCAACAACACCACCTCAGCCCTGGCAATTCAGTTCCAGTCCCCACAGTACACTGAATAATGCAGTTACAGACCCCATTATTACCCCTCTGTGTCCCACTACTGCTCTTCTACACCTGATGTAGATAAGCACCAACACACGTATTTCACAAATTACTACTGGCAATCATTCTTCTCTCCAAGTTGGTTGCCCTCTGCTTCACTTTGCCTTTGGTTGCAGATGTCAAGTTGCATTTGGTCTTTAAAAGAAAGTGATTGAAAGTAATCTGAAATGAAATCCCCTACATAATTTCTACCCATGGTCTTTGATAAGAAAACACATTAAAAAAAAATTCCCATTGATGAGGAACTGAAAGTCTCCATGATGGAGCATCTCTGTCTCATTTCTCACAATGGGGAAACTTGCCCACCATTTATCTTCTAAAGTGATCTGTCAGGATACTGACCCAATCATAAACTCACCAAACACAAAAATTAACAACAGATGCAGATACTCAATCAAATATAGAGTAAGTCAAGGCAAAAACCCTCCAAAACAATGGCAAACAATCATGTATAGAGGACATTCAGACATGAATGTATGCCCAATCCAAATGATCTCCAGTATGGAGCCAGCTTTTGCATAAGAACAAGCATAAGCATAAATAACAATTAATATGGTTGTTTGGGGTAGGATATTTACAAGTGAAGTGTGCAGACAAACCAGTTTCATGTTTTCCAAGTCCAGCAGATACAGAATCACAGAATCATAGAATATTCTGAGTTGGAAGGGACCCACAAGGATCATCGAGTCCATCGTGATTCTCAAAAGCCCAGATTCTAGTAATCTTCACTACTAGTAAAAATCTGGCAGACAAGGCAAATGTAAAATAAGACAATGGCAGCAGACAATAAAAATTCTTACTCAAAAGGGTCTCTGCTGGTGTTCAGTGATTTCCCAGCAGTTCTATTATTAGGGTCCCAAGTCCCTAATCTTTCTGTTATCAGTCAATGACAAAAATTCACTTGCCTGCAGGAAGAGAAAGATTTATTGTAGGTATAAATGCTGTTTCTTAAGCACTGGAAGGAAGAGGCATCACCTGGTTATAATGCCAAAAAATTAATAGAATTATTTAATGCTGTATTTGGTTTACTACAGTATAAAGAGTAATTCTATAGAAAAATACACTTTACATGTGAAATCAGCAACTACTGTACATTTATTTTTCTAGGAGGCTTTTATAATTCCGTTCTTAGCAGTTGAAATTACATTTTCCCCGGATGCTTTGGACAATTTCCACTGGTGATTGTGGAGTTTCTTCCTTACAAAAATCTCACCAGGAAGAATTTCTCACTTAAATAAAGAAACCATGCCAAAAGGAATTCAAGTCTGAGCAGGCAGGTGAGCTAACTCCTGCAAACTGCAGTTCAAACACGGTGTGACAAGTGGCGTATGAAAGTAACACCTAGCACTGCGTAAAAAATTGTTTTGCAGGTAAAATAGGTAAAAGTTTGTTTATCCCAGAGCTCAGGAATATTTTTAAATTTACTGGAGTTGCAGGAGTTAAGATGAAAGCTTATAAAGCAGGGGTGACAACACCAATACATGGGAACCATGCAAGAAGATTCTTCCATGCCTCTCACCCTCCTATGCATTTCACTCAAGTGAAGATTATGGTTTTCTACTGAAATCTTAGCAGTGCTGGAGCTGATTAGAGAGGTGACCAGTGTACCAAACCCCTACAACTTTATTACCATTTCTTTCAAGCATTCAGTGTGTCAGTTCTTCCATTTGCACCCTGAGTGCCTGCCATTTCCAGTTCCTACATCCCATCCTATGTCTTGAAGTCACCAATTTTTTATGCGTTATTAACATGTAAAGAGCTGCTCTGAGGTACCAAGTGCTCTCTAAGTCACTGATGACAGCTTGCCAGAAGGGAGCACGCTTCTTTGGCTCTCCAAATATAATTCAAACTTTATTTTGAGCATGACCATATTGTTGCTTGAGCAACTCTGGTCCTGGCTCAGTCGGGTGACTGAACCATCCAGATGATGCCTTCTAGCCAAGCAGAACTCTGCAATCACACCCTAGAAAGCTGTGTGTCTTCCTTTCACGCATCTTTACTAAATGTTATTTACATTTAGGTCTTGCTCTAGGTTGTTCAGATCCTATCTCACTGAGGGAAGCACTCAGACCTCGTGAGGAAGCAGCCCTTCCCTACAGAAATGCCCAGGGAAAGAGCTGGACTCAAACACAAATACTGCTTCCAAGTTACCTCCCTGAAGAGAAAGAACAACTGAGCTAGTGTAAATGCAAAGACTGAAACTACTTAAAGCACACTCAAACCAAGCAAAGGTTTGACTCCTATTTGGCAGAGTGTTTTTTTCTTTATTTGGTTGTTTTTCTTTAAAGCTGGCAGAAAACCCCAGAGCAGCTGGGTTTTTTTGTAAGAGCTGGTATGCCAGGAAACTCAGCACAAATGACCTCAAGTCTCAAAGGCGGATTTTACCCTTTGCTCACATAAAGCACAATAAACTTCAGGGCAATCTGAGTTTGCACTTATATCTGGGAGCCTGCAGATGTGCTGAGCAGGAACCAGAAAGGAAACCTCAAGTGCAAGTGGAGCACAGTCCCATAATGCTTAAAAAGATGTTACTGTGGTAGGACGAAAAAGGATTTTAAAGCCATTGAAGAAGTCTAGAAATCCCAGAACATCGTACTTCTTCAAGACAAGTTTTGCTTTCCTTGTAATTTAATCAGGATTTTCGTTGTTTCTTTGGGGTAGACAGTCATATGCGTTTCTACATGTACCTCTAATTGCTCTGGAGTTGTGGAGAGAGTTACTGTTCACAGGGAAGCCTTCACCACAGCTTATTTTTTGCACTCAAATCACTTTCAAAAGCTACATAGTTGGACTATGAGCAAGAAAACAGAAAAATGAGAGATCTGGAGAAGACGAGGTCAAAGAGGGGACAGCTCTCAGCAAGATTTTCCACATATGCAAAACCTAGACTCAAGTGTTTTGTAAACAACAATAAAGAAGATCCAAAGCAACGTGAAGGAAATTGCAGCGTTGAGAGACTGTGAGACACAGTCATTGCAGACAGACAGACGGGAACAGCAGTGACCAGGAGACCAACTGGAACTGGAGTTAGATTAAAATCACCTGTTGCATTTTCAGGGTTTGTTGGATCCAGTTTGATCCAGATTAGCTGCAGAATAATGCTGTGGTTGATGAAAGGTGATGGCTTCACACTGCAGCCATGTGGAGGTCAGTGGGTGGGGTGCTTTTGAGGGCAGAAAGGTTGATACGGGGTCAGGACACTCTCACACCTCCTGTCCACAGGGACTCAGAGTCAGCAGACTGGCATAAATGTTTATGCAACCCCCCACACTAATCTCACTGATGTCAAATAAGATCATTCAGAGAATCCCAGATGGTTTGGATTGAAAGAGGCCGTGATGATCCAACACTCCTGCCAAGGACAGAGACACCTTCCACTAGTCCAAGTTGCTCAGGGCCTGGCCTTGAACACTTCCAGGCATGAGGCACCCAAATCGCTCTGGGCAACCACTGCCAGTGCTCACCATCCCTACAGTAAAGAGTTTCTTCCTAATATCCAATCTAAACATACACCCTTCAAGATTAAAGCCATTGCCCCTTCCCCTATCACTTCATGTCCTTGTCAGAAGTCCCTCTGCAGTGTAGTTCCCATTATTGAACTCCATGAGACCTCACTGAACTCCAGGAGATTCGCAGGGACCCACCTCTCCAGCCTGTCTGGGTCCCTCGGGATGACATCCCTTACCTCTGTATGTCAACTGCTCCACAGAGCTTGGTGTCATCATCAGACTTGCTGAGCGTGCACCCAATCCCACCGTCACTGACAAAGACCAGTCCCAGTACCAACCCCCAGGGAACAAAATTCATCAGTCACCCACTTGGAGTCTAGTGCTCTGGGCACACAAACACTTCGCTGAGCTCCAGGAAAAGAAGACCAAAAAGCTGAAAAAAGCAAACCAAGGACAGCAAGTCCCAGAGAAGATGAAGAGTTTACAAGACACAGGAAGAGAAAAAACTTTCCCAGAGAGGGAAGAACTCTTTCCTTCCCTAGAGGACACTTGTTTTGTTTATCTGAGTTTTTTAGCGTGTGCTTTCAGCTGTCTACGTGTTTAGGGGTTTGGTTTCATTAATTTCTGAAGTGAGAGACTTTTAGGTTTTTTGATTTGGGTTTGTTTTTTTAAGGTCTCCAAGAACTGTGGGTTTTTTTCCTTTTAAACGCAACCTTACTTGCTGAATACCCCTTTTTTCAGAAAAAAGCCCTAACCTCGGAAATAGGATTGTTTTTGTAACCAGGTGGGGTCCCACCCAGCTGCATTCAGCATTATTCATACTGGCCCACATCCAGATTTTTCCCCAAGACACCTCAGGGTGGATTTCATTCCTGTTAAACTCCAACAAAATGCTGTGGCCTGACCCAGCCTCTTGTCTCCTTTCAGCTCTCCCAGCTCTTCCTGAAGGACCCACCACGCACCCATCACCCTCTCTAAGGAGATTCACAGCTTTCCGTGGTCCTAATGGCAAACACATGGTGCACACGGGGGTATCAGGAGAGGAGAAAAGTTCTGTATATTCACAGAAGCTCCTCAGCCCGGATGCTTTTTCTCCTCTCCAAGAAGCAAATCTTCTAATTTTCCAAAGGGTATTTCTTTTCATAATTCTGTGTATTAACTGAGCTGAAAATCACCGAGTTTCTAACATTTTGAGGTGTTTATTTTCATCATCCTGTGTCTCTTACAGCTAGGGACAACATCCAGTATTTCGCTCTTATTCCCCAGCCCTGGCTTAGAAGAATAAATCCCACTCTGCACAAGGGCAATTTCTTCCTCTTTGATCTGAGCTAAAATGTAGCAGCAGAACAGCATCCGAGTGGCCTCTCTGCAGCTCAGCTGCCCTGCTGACACTTGGCAGTCCTGCTCCTTGAGTCATCACTTTGCCTTTTACATTATCTCTCCTATTTTCTACTCCTGCCATTTTAGTATTTCCTCACTGTGGCCCACCTTGCTTGCAGGGTCGAAACCACGTCTTTGTGTTTGGTCTGAGCAGCAGCAGCAGGCAGACAGCTGGTTTTCTGCACCCTCACGAAGCACGGCAATGACACAGGACTCAGCTCCTCAGAGCAATTCCTGCTGGCAGCCTTCCCTCTCCTCCTCATTCTGCTGCTGGAACAGGACTGCTTATGGCTTTGGCCTCTTAAAACGCCTCTACCAAGTATTTGTGCAGCCGTGGCTGCAGGAACTCGTGGTCCAGAGTTTCAGCCCCTCCTGGTCCCATCCATCCCCTACTCGGGCAGAGATGCTGAGCAGGGACCCGGGAGGGGCTGATGCCAGTTCATGAGTGACGATGGGCACCACTGCCACACAGCAACTGCCAGCAGTGCCTAAAACCACCCAGGGCTGTCCATCTGTCAAACTGTTCACCTTGGCTGCCAAAATCCTCAGGGATAGCCCCAGCCTTTGAAAATGGACAACAGGCAGCACAGTTTTGGGCAGCACCTCCCTCAGGTTTGCTGTTCTTGGGGCAGGGACTGAGCATTGCAGCCAGTGCCCTGCCTAGTGCCAGTTCAGCAGCTGAGGCTATAAAACCTGTCAAACTGACACAGCACCCACAGAGGAAAACCACAAAAGTAATTATTTCCATAACCAGCCAGTCAGTGCACATGATTTTTTTTTCTTGACAGAGTAGATAACCTTTCGTTAAATGTATTTAACATTTTATGAGCCTTTTCCTTGCACCTGTTATCGCTTATTTCACATGGCATTTTAAACTTCCTCGCCCAAATCTGGCACCAAGATGCCTTCCACCAAGAACTGACTGGTTAAAAACCACAACATTTACAGATCATACCCTGCTGTTTGCCATCAACATTAACAGTTTGAACGTCAGGGCCTTAACGTTTTCCTTGAAAGCCTAACACTAAATATATTTACGTAACTATCATTTTTCTCAGAAAACCTGTGTGACAAAAGCAGCTCTAACATACATCACCTATACACATACACACTTTTTATTTATATACAT
This sequence comes from Pitta sordida, assembly GCA_013390025.1. Classification (NCBI taxonomy): domain Eukaryota; kingdom Metazoa; phylum Chordata; class Aves; order Passeriformes; family Pittidae; genus Pitta; species Pitta sordida. Next base: position 96,173 of record WEKX01001338.1, read on the forward strand.
CTACACATATATTTGTATTTATCAGATATGCACAAAAACATGTGCCTGTGAAGGCAGTTAGAAATTCACAGCAGCAGTTCTGCACGTCCCTATTGCTTCTCCTCTCTCATCTACCTGTCAGCAAGGAAGTCAGGCACAAAGTGACAACCTGCCAGTCTGTCACTGCACTGAGCCCTGGAAAGGAAGGCGAGAAAGTTTTATCTATTGCAGCTGGCAAGAAGAGGAGAGCAAAGGAATTTGAAAATGCTCGTGAACTCGGTGTAACAATAAAAAAAAATCCAAGAATACAAAATGTTTCAAATTTTAGTTAAACTACAAAACCAGACCGAGGTCGGGAAGGAAAATCGATCAACGAGAAAACAAACGACTTACAGAGTGTCAATAATGTTTTGCATGCTGAAAAGGGAGATGTCGCAGCTGAGCAGAGAACCTTGGCCACTACATTATGCTGAGGATTAAAATGGGACTGAAGAGCATCACCTGAGAGAGGCTGAAGCTGCACTGGTTTCTGAATGATTTGCCAATGCGATTGAGTTGTAGTGGAAGGCTCTTCCACTGCTCTACAATCACCATATTTTATTAATCAGTCCCACAGCACAAGGTAAAAATAAAGCTCTGCCTACAAATCTGGCACATATGGGAACTTCTGGTTGTTTTATTTTAAACAAACCCTACAGTAGCTCCCATTGTTTGTTTGTTTTCCTTCCCAGACTAGACAGCATGTGGCTTCCGAGCCACACTGATAGAGGCGATAAAGCTCCTGCCAGATCTGATTGATGACACCACTAGGAAGTGCTGCGAAGGTCAGAGTGTAATTCTCTCTTTGCAGCTGCTCCTGGTAAAAAATGGTACAGGAAAATAAAATCTGGATTGCTAATAGCAGGGAAATTCCCTGCTTACCTTGCCTCGTCCTCTCTTTCAGTTTTGAGCAGAAATGCCACAAACACGTGTAACCGATCAGAGACCAGATAAGTTTCAAAGAGATACTTAAACATACTTTAATGGACAAAAAACCCCATCCATCCACAGCAACTGGCCAAGTATTGAGCCTTTATACTTTGAAGACAGTGCAGAGTAGTTCAGCATGAAAGCAGCGTATGAAAGAGCTTTTAATATTTGCTTTTCTGCAGAACTGAGATAATATACCACTACATACTCTCTGTGTAATATAGCACTACACACTCTCTGAGTGCTGTCTCTGATAGTGCAAATACATGAATTAAACTCCTTTCCCAAAGTCCATCCGTTAAAAGTGGCTACCAGCAAAGCCAGAACATCGTTCAGCCGAGTAGGACACCAAAATCCTCTTCTCCAGAAATGTTGAGATGTGATGACGACAGTGATAAGAGACTTCAGGGAATTCACAAACATGATATAATGGCTGTACCCTAATGAATAATATATATTCAGTGCAACTCATAGCAATCACCTCACAAACATAAGGTGTTGTATTTCTTGGGGATAAAACGCTGCTATCTTTTGAGACATCAGCCACATTACAGATTAAATTTGAAATGACTTGTGTACTCTTTTCTGGCACTCACTATTAATGGATGGAAATATTTTTATTCCACATTTTGAACTCATAAAGGTTTTGGCATAATAAGGCCATTACCAACATCTGTCTTAGAGAAAGACAGCTCAAAAATACATGATGGCAGAGAGATGCTGGCAGCAGAAATACCCAAGATAGCCAAACAATCCCACCACAGTGTCACCATGAAAGAAATAATACACGGATTTTTTTTTTTGCCTTTTTCAGTTTAGGAAAGAGATTTAGAGAAGACTGTTCTATGCAATTTGCTTATTTTACTGCCAAACATGCACCATTGATTTTTAAAATACCACTTCATGTAGAGAGCAGTAACTCTACAAAATCAAACTGGCCAGATGAAGTCCACTAAGAAGTCTCTTTCCTGGATTTCTTGATGAACACTTGTAAAATGCACAACAGATATTGATTCACTCTTTTCACAGTCCAGTGTATTCTCCAAGAGATATTCTCAGAGAGGTAACCACCACCAGCTCATTTGAATATTGCCCTTAAGGGTGCTCAGCACCTTTAGCAGTCAAACTTTATTATGCCCATGTCATGACTGACTTTCTGCTAACGTGGCAGGGGGGTAACTAAGGCAGAAAATTGGTTTTCTGCCATTCAGAATTTAATTTCTTGCCATATCCCTGGAAAACAGGGATTACGCTCCAGAAGATTAATTTGTTATCTGCTGAGATATTCCCCTCTACACAAACCCAATTATGTTCCTGTAATCCTGTTCATTAGCATTACTTGCATCAGCGTGTCTTTCACGGCCTGGAGAGTCGAGAATAAACTTTTAATCAGACAGGATCAAAGAATCGTAAAAAGATGTTGGTTGGAAGGGACCTTAAAGATCATCTACGACAGTAAGAGCAATTTAATCTATAAGAGTATAGATAGTATTTTAGAACATATATATATACACACACATAGTATTTTATTTTACCCCCGTGCAATTGTAGCCACTTGTTTTCCTACCTGCTCAGACTGTGCTGACAGAGTGTTCTCAGCATTGCTTTAAGCAGACACTCCCCCAAAAGACATTTGGCACGGTACTAAGAACTGGAACTGTTCTAAGGTCAGTTTAGGATGCTTCATAGCAGGAGAGTAACTTCTCCTAGACAACCTTTATAGATGTACATTCAAGCACATTCAAGACTTGGCCTTTTTCAGCCCTTCTCTGGAAGTTCAGAGCTCACAGTAACTGCAGTCCTTTGGCTGACTTACATCTTTCTATTATTTTTGTTGGGTTTGACTATTAAAGAGTTCAACTGTGAGCCCAAGAACATTTTATATTAGGAGTACATTAACCTGGAATAATATCTACTGTGTGTGTAACACATTCACCTGCCCAGCTCAGACAGACAGTTCCTGTGCCAGATGAAACACCATGAATCAGGGAAGTCAGCATCATGCCAGTAGGTAGGTGTCACTCACATCTAAAACCAGTTGAACTGCATAACTGGAAGGGATGCATAAATTTTTTTGAAAAATTGCCACAGTAGGATTTACTGTGACTAAACCCATAATAAAGTGAACGAAACTGTACAGGAGTTTGGAACAGCAAGTCCTTGTATCCCACCCTCCCTCTTCAGCAAGAGATCTCTTGCGAATGAATATAAAGTGCATCGCTTCCTCCCCCCCTCTTAGCCCCCTCCTCGCAAAACAAAGAGCAGAGCTTCGAACAAAGCAGTTAACCAGGCAGGCTCCTGGATACCACACTCCCATCGAACGACCTTATCAGACACAAAACTTTGGAAAATGGGCGGAAATTAAATTGGAGGACTCCAGATTGCATCCATGAGCCCTGAACCTCTGGCTCTTTGTCCGGAGGCAACGTCTCAGGGAAGTCAGCAAGCAAGCAAGCAGCAGGGCAAGAAAATTCCTGATCTAAGCTTACAGCAGGTTCTTTTTGCATCACTCAAAGGAATTGCACAATGAGTCATATGTGTACCAAAGACAGCCTGTCCCCATTGAGACTTCAATATCTGATTTGGGATTTTGTCTCTCTGGAGTGTCCCTTCAACTCGGAGAGCTTCAGGAGATGAAAATGAAATCCTGCCCCAAAATTGGAAGGTTTTTAAAACAGTGTGGCTGATCTATTGAAGTGTTCCATTTCACCCACCCCCTTGTTACCGCCGCTTCAAGAAATACTGCAATGTCAGCCCCACAAATCTTCCAAATCTCTTTATCTGGAAATCTACCTGACACCCAGGAACGTCACCCAACACTTTGACTTTTGCTGACAAATTTCCTGGGAAACAACAAACAGTGCCACGTATCAACAAAGACAGTGAGTATCAACTCATTGTTCTGTTTACGGGCTTGTCACCGCAATCACCGGCTATTCTGACACACAAAGAAAACTGCAGATACTTCTTTTCCAAATCCACTTCAAATTCCTCCTAAACCAATCTGGTGCCCTACAGTCCCAGAAAGGTGAGATGCTCTCCTCTCTGGCTCTAAGGCAGGATTCGCTCTTCTTCCACCCCATTCCCAAAAGGAAAAATTGTTCAAAAGGAGAAAGCAATTGTTCAGTTCTTCCCATGGAAACCATCGGGAGGCACAAGGGACCACTGAAGGGCACCAAGTGCCCAAACAGGAGAGCGCTGATGGATAGATCCATCTGGCTGCCAAGCTGTTCCCTTGTGCCCCCTGCACCGATCATTCTTAGAGAGACAAAAAAGGCTTCATAATACTGTTACTGTCATGGAAGAAAAGAGTGGCCCTATAACACTGGGAGCAAACAGCAGCAGAGCACTCGCAAGGGCAAGATCCTAGTTATGGAATAATCATTACTTGTTATGGATACCTCTGAGACCTGAACCAAGCCATGCCGTGACTTTTTTTTTCCCCGATGGAACAAAACAAAGAACTGCACAAAGCACAGCAGGATTGGTCGTCTTACGAAGTCCTGGACCGCAGTACATTATTTAATTGGATCTTTCTGGCTTTGAGATTTATCACTTTACAGTCGGATCTCAGCAGCAAAGTTCAGTCATATGATAAACAGAACAGGCACAGGCACATCATCTGTTTGCATCAAGCTGATCATATAGGATCCAGGGGAGGATGAGCAAAACATCTCTGTTCCTGACATCTGCCTTGTCTCGCCTTTCACAGGGTGCATTCACTCAGTCCTGCAGGGCAGGTGAAAGCCTGGCTTTCCGAGGGATGCCTGCCTGAATCCGCTCCCCCCCTGCCACCCCACGACTTTCAGGTTACAAAGCAATGCCTACTTTCGCCCGTTCCTCGGGCTCTTCTGCCGCCTGTTACGTTCCTACCGCCTAAATCTTTGGCAACTTTCCTATAATCCCCACACAAGACGCGACGCGCGCAGAACCGACAAAGCTGAGTTCCCAAAAAACCTCTCAGTGGAAGAAATGTAACCACGTCGGAGTGACCTGCCAATGGCAGGCAGCAGCTCGGCTCGAACCTCCGTTCAACGGGAAATCAAGGAGGGGGTCGGCCCGGGAAGCCAATGGGATGATCCGGAAGGATGGTTCTGTCCGCCCTTGCCCCGACTGACTCCGGGACTGTAACATGATGCAACCTCTCGGCTATGATGAAACGGGACCAAATGGCCAAGCCTGTACAGACAGAGCACCTCTGCCCACCGCACAAGGCACAACAGAAGGAAGCTCGCAGCGGCACAAAAGCAGCAACGCGTGTCCCGGGTGATGCCTTTCCCGGGAAGGGATGGGAGTTTCGGGACGGCGGACAGAGGGTTTGGTTCCGGAGGATCTCGGCCGAATTTCTGCTCTTCCAGAGCCCGGGCAGGGGCCGCCCCGCGCTGCCGGGGGAGCCGCCGCCGCCCCAAGCCCGGGCTCCCTCCCAGCTTTTTCCATGGGCTGCTCCCGGCCAAGAAAACGAGCGAGACTTTATTTTTCCAATAAGCCCACAGCTTTCCCAGCACGAGATTGCCTGGAGGAGCAGCAGCGCAGCCGAGGCTGGAAAAGCCCCATTTCCAAACCCAGCCCTTCCCTTCCTTCTCTTTTTTTTTTTTTCGCTCCTCCGTTCCCTCCCCACCCCGCGGAGCCCTGCAGCGGATGCTGCCCGGGACGGCAGGGGAGCGAGCGGGGCCGGAGCCCTCCTACCTTTCGGGGTGTCCTGCGGCGGTGCCGGCACAAAGCGGCTGAGCGCAGCCCCAGCGCCGCGGAGCGCAGCCCCAGCGNAGGCGGAGCCAGCCGAACAAAGGCCGGGGGGCTCCGGCAGCATCCCCCGGGAGGGGTCGGGGTGCGGCGGCCCCCGGGAGCGGGGCGGGATGGGGCAGGTGTGCGCAGTAACCTCCCCGGGCAGGGGGGGCTGCGGGGCGCAGCTTCTCGCCTCCCTCGGCACGGGCAGGTGAGCCCAAGTGCTCGCTGAGAGGCAGATCAAACCTGGGCTTCCTGGCCCCGAGCGATATTCCGGCTGGAGACTCAGTGCAGCCTGCGCTCTTCCCGTTCATGCCCTGGAGATGCTGGAGTGACATGGTCTGGATGGTGGGAGGCTTGGATGGATGGAGCGTGGTGCCCGTGGTTCCACACTCCCCTGGGTGGGCGTTCGCTTGGGAGCTGGACTCGATGATCCTGTGGGTCTCTTCCAACTCAGAATAACCTGTGAACCTGTGATACAAAAGAGTGCAGGCAGGGACTACAGTGTCGTCTAAGAGCTTAAACCAGGCTCGAGTTTGAAACAAAATTGCCCATTGAACCAGGGCAAGCTTCCACAAAGGCAACCTGGGTAAACATGTTCCAAACAAGTTTATGTATTCATTTTCCTCTCTGTCCGTAAAGAAATTGGAAAATTGGGGTCACACAGAAGAATGTCACTAAGAGAATAATATTAAGGCAATAATATTTCTTTGTCTTTAGTCCATCTTTTATTTCACAGGTTCACAGGTTATTCTGAGTTGGAACGGACCCACAGGATCATCGAGTCCAACTCCCAAGCCAATGCCCACCCAGGGATCAGCCCCACAAGTCTCCCACAAGCCTCCCACCATCCAGACCATGGCACTGAGCTCCTCATCCAGTCTGACCTTAAACACCTCCAGGGATGGCGACTCCACCACCTCCCTGGGCAGACCATTCCAATGAGGGATCACTCTCTCTGGGAAAAAACTCTTCCTGACATCCAGCCTAAACCTCTCCTGGAGTAGTTTGAGGCCATGTCCTCTTGTNCTTTTTCAACTCTAACAGTTGGATGCACAAATGTTCTCTTGTAAGAGATATTTCAAGAATGTCCTAGCAAGTTCCTCATTCAGTACAAGTTTGTAGCTTCAGTTATTTTACATCTTAGTGTGTGTAACTCATTAGGGATCTTTAATTTTGGTGAATAAAATCTGGTTTGCTCTGGCCAGGATTAATGAGCTCTTCTGTCCTGTGTCATCATCCTCACTCATTCCAACAGGGTGATACCAAAATAACAGGTTCAACCAGAGAAAATGCTGTTAGTCAGCATTTCCACTGTGTGGCCACTTAGGATATGCACAAGATACGCAGGGTATGAGCTGAATCCAGTCCAATCTTTTAAGCACAAATTATTTAGCCTAAAATCTCACTTTCAGCTATTCTCTCTCTTGTATGCCTTTGGGTATGGGCAGGGAAGGACTTGCCTACTGGATGAGCTCCTCTTATAGCAGCAGCAGCCTGCTCCTACTTGCCTTTTTTCATTCTGTTTGTTGGGAGTTGGCAGGAGGGGGGTTTTGGAGTAGTTAGAAGCAGTGATTTTTCAGGCAATGTTTAAAAGGGTTTCGTCAGTCTTGAAAAAATTAAACCATAGCTCCTCTTCTCCACAGCTCAATTGCTTGCAGCTATTGCTGTATTCGAGCTACTTAATTTGTACATGACCTGTAAAATATGATCACTAGGGAGAACAATCCAAAACTCTGCTGTAAAAGCACAGCCCTTGGCTGCTGTGGCTCATGCAGTGTAATCCATGCACAGTACCACTGACTTTTGTGCCTGTAGTGAGCACTTGCAGGACGTGCTGGCTTTGCTGCTTGTTTTAACTTTAATGCACACATCACATGAAGTTACACTTCAACCTCTGCCTGCCCTGACACATGCACCGCTGTGGTTTCTAAGCGGGGCACTTGGTTCTAGGAACACTGCAGGGCATTTCTGCCGCAGAAATATCCTGAGGATGTCAGGAAGCTGATCAGCATAGAAATAAAGATGAGTCATCACAAGACGGTCAAGTAAATAAGCACTTCATGCCCTTGCCAGATGTGAAAGTGAGATAAGTAGGTGTTTGTCCTTGGGCTGCTGGAGAGATTGGTAAGGACTTCTTGTCTCCTGGTGGTAATTCCATAAGGACTCCATAACAGGCCATCTACAACGGAGACAATGATCAGACAGCACAAGCAGTTCCTCTTGAAGACAGCCTCTAAAGCTGAAGGGCTCAAAAGAACTTTTTTCTTATTTGAATGCTTAGTTTTCACAATGCTACATTTTAAAATGGCATCTCCCCCCCCCAATTCTGAGTTTGGCCATATGCATTCCATAAGCTACTTCAGCTGCAAAATGCAGCTCAGTGATTCAGTGAATTTCTTTCCCACGAGTCTTTAATGACACTACTTAAATACAAATTCTATTTTATAGAATTAAAGGGAACAGCACATAACTCACCTAGAACACAGTATCATCAAAATAAATCAAGTGTTTCCTAAGGAGTTTCTTGCATGGAGACTGAAGTCACATCATTACTAAGAAATCTGGTCCACAGTAACTGCACCCAATAAACTTCTTAAACGAATCATCTTTTAACACAAAGTAGCAGAAGGCAAATCTCTCTTCATGTCCCTATTTGAAATATATGTCCTCCAGCTTGAAAAAGTACCTTTTAGCTTTAAGACCAAGCATTCATGCAGTGTTCCAAACACTGTCTTTATTCTCAATAATTCACCATACTGGTTCACTCTATCAACTTCATTACTGTAGAAATAGTCTTCACAAACTTTAGGTAGGACTTGGTGAAACTTAGTCATAGGGACCCCTTATCTTCCTGTAATCTTAGCACTGGTTATCACAAAAAAAAAAAAAAAAGAAAATAATCAGTGCAAAGGAAAAGAAAATAATCAAGTAGTCCCAGCAGTAAGGTATCCAAATATAGTTGTTTACAAGACTGGGACTCTAACCATCAGATAATCCCTTCTGTGTTAAAGCAGCGAAGTCATGACAATGACAGGCTATATTTATTATCTTTAGGATGTGCTTAAGAGAGTTATTTATGCAGATTTTAAGATACTTTTCCCTTGGAAAATCAACGTCGGATGAAATCTGAGAATCACAGGCATGAGAAAAAAATCTTCAACCATTTGTTGTGATTTATGTCTTGTAAGGCACTCCAAGTAATTTGGATTTGGCTCGCTTAAGTAATGCAAAAAAGCAGGAAAACGGTACTTTAGGCATTTAGAAGTATGGGTCAGTTTTTAAAGATATGCTCAATTCCACTTCAAATCTGCCTTGGACTGAGTCCATAACCAGACAACTCACTTGTTTAAGAGGCTCCAAAACCTCAGCAACATCCTGTTGAGAAAACAAGTGTAAGAAAAGCTATTGGATGCTGTGAGTATCCCTGATGATTGGAATCCCCTGAAAGTCTGCTCAGTACTTTCCAATAAGAACTTTCAATCTGCCTGTACAAGAACACAGGGTTTTTTTTCCGAGTGACATCACAGCTGCAAGAAAGAGCCTGTATGTTCTTGTCACTTAGTACAAGAAAGGCTGTCAATACAATCTGCCTCTTCAGATTGGGGTTTGGGTTTTTTTGGAGGGAGGGCTGAGCAGACACAAAAAGCCTATAATTGGCAAAATGTTGACTTCATGTGAGACCAGGCACTGCCCTGTGAAGAAGACAGTGGTGTGTCAGTCAGGGGAAATGAGGATTCCCTGGAGCAGGCCCTGCTTCTGCTGCTTCCTGACCCGTCCCACCTCCTGCCCTCAAATCATATTGGAGTGTGGGAACAAGAGGACATGGCCTTAAGCTGTGCCAGGGGAGGTTTAGACTGGATGTTAGGAAGAGGTTTTTCCCAAAGAGAGTGATCCCTCATTGGAATGGTCTGCCCAGGGAGGTGGTGGAGTCGCCATCCCTGGAGGTGTTTAAGGTCAGACTGGATGAGGAGCTCAGTGACATGGTCTGGATGGTGGGAGGCTTGGATGGATGGAGCGTGGTGCCCGTGGTTCCACACTTGTGGGCCTGATCCCTGGGTGGGCGTTGGCTTGGGAGTTGGACTCGATGATCCTGTGTGTCCCTTCCAACTCAGAATAACCTGTGAACCTGTATACTGTGATCCTCTTATGGCAGAATCTATTGTTATTATGAACTTAATACTTGATATCTTTATGATTTTTTTAAATAAGAATATCTTGTAGAAGTGTTTTTTCAATCAGTTGTCTTTTCTTGGGTCCCACATAATTTCCAGGTTCACGGGAGGGAAAAGTAGTTATATTTTAGATATGTCTGAACAATTTTTCAGGTTAGACTGTTGTTGGACTGGATGACCTTTATGGTCTTTTCCAACCAAAATAATAATTCTGTGTAATTTTTTTTCAGGGATCTTATAGTGCCAGGTATATATGTGTCCCAAAAGGACTTCTTATACAGGTAGAATTTACTTTTACAGAAATGCCATTCACCCGACTGCAGAAAGCAAATTTTAAAAAATGTGCATTGTGGAAACTTCAACAAGAGTGATGATGCAGCTTTTATGTAACGTTTGGCCCTCTCCTTACTCTCCACACAGGTGTAATAAATTCACTTGTGTAATAAAACTATTTGCAACTATTTATCTTCACAGAGATATAAAATATCTTAAATGAGGTTCTTCATTCCACTGCTGACAGATTGTGAATTGGCAAAGGAGGGAATACATACAAGAGGATAATATACATTTTAAAGAATCTTAATGTGCCACTAAAAATGTGTACTTCCTATTTATATTCTTCTTTTTTGAGCTAAATATAAGCAAACAATCTCTTCTGATTTCAGTTTTGGAAGAAATTATATACAACCTGATCTTTGTGCTCTGCTGCAGTGATTTCAATGGGATTAGCATTTAGTGACTGACATTTTCAAAATACCATGCTAACATCCTTTTATTAAATGCATATTAAACCCTCAGAATCATTGAAAAGTATCTCTGCCTTTGGGCACAGTACAAACTTGACAAAAAATCCTTTTCTTGTAATTTTAATTTTTATATTGAAGTTGAATACACTGAACAAGAATTTCCTGTACATGTTGCCCCCTTGCCCCCACTTTCTTAGAATTCAAAGATTGGGCCAAAAAATGGAACCTCATCCCTTCCCCACCTCTTTTCCCCACTGCACTGTTCAACTAGGCATGCAATTCCATACCTTCCTTCACCTTTTTTAAGTCACTCCTTATTTACACCTTATTTATTCTGCAGTTGACTCATTGTGATATATTTCTTTTTTAATATGAGCAATTTCCTTACTCCTTCAAGAAAACTTGGCCACGTTCGCTTTTAATACTTATAAAAATTACAAAGCCATACTTTTTCTGGAAAAAACCCCAAACCCCGCCTTTCTAAATTTTCCATTTAAGCCCAGGAACTATAAGGATTTGAAAGTAAAAGACCTTGATTATGGTCGGGTACCTGCTCCTTGAATACTTTTCTTCTGTGCAGTGTTGGAAAATAAGGTCTGAGGATGTGGAGAAAATTTTGGTTTTCAAGTATCAGCCTCCTCATTTCTCACTGAATTTCTTACAGTAATTGTTACACCATTTTTTTTTAGTAAGACAGGGGTGAAGAACATTTTCATAAATCTCGTAATTTCAGAGCAACAGCAGTGTTACCAAACTGATATTAGTATAGAAATCCTAATTTTAGCCATCTAATGAGTGTTGAAGACCAAAATTAGTGATGAAGGCCCAAATTACACTACAGAATTTAAGAGCAAGCCTATTTCAGAGGTACAAACTTAAGGGCAGTGCAAAAGCACATAATCTGATAAATATATTTTTATAGAATATTTTCAAAAATACTATAGACCTTGGAAGAAGGTGTCTGCCTTTAAATTTAGTACCTCATATACCCAGAGGAGTGGAGTTCTCCCACTGATTACAAGAACATTCTCCTGTAGAACCCTGTAATTTTAACCCCTACTCAAGAAAAATTAAAAAATACATTTCAGCTTCTATTCTGCATTTACATTCCCTTCTGTGCCATTCAAAATTCAGTAAATTATTTCAGTAGCCTGTGATTATTACGTTGTTTTTACTGCACTAAAAAAATAACCAGTTATTATACTGAAAAAAAAGGATTAAGAAAAAAATGCCATTGGAAGAATTTGATGCTTGTACAGTGACTCACAAAGTCCTCTAACCATTTCCATCTATCAAAAACTAACTGGGAGATGAACAATTTCAACTATAAAATTAGGGAAAAATAGGGAGCTCAGTGCCGATACTCCACATCCTTGAGAGAACTTTGTTTTTAAAGTCTGACGAGCAAAATTGCCAAGTGACATGGAGAGTTTCAGCCTTGTTCCTCAAGTGAATGAAACAAATTGAGACAGACCATTAGCAACCTCAGTTGTTTAATTTCCTGTCAATCATGGTAACTTCTTTATTTTCAGTTAATAGGAAAAAAAAACATAGTAGTATGTACATCATAGCTTAGACAGTACACCTCTGCCTTAAGGCCCGAACCACTCTACATTTACCTACGTGGGGAAAATTGCTTTTTTCTTGTTTCTGCAATTACAGGTTTCAGAGTTCTCCCCTGAACCACAAGAAAGAGAAATAGCAGAAAGTCAGACGAAAACGACCAGCCCTCTCAAACAGCTATAATGGTAATCTGGCATTCCTGGTTTCCTATCTGGAATTGTTGGTCAGATATACCTCAGCAACTACAAAAATCCACGCGTTCCTTTTTCTCAAAGACCAAGATGATGAAGTAAGTTGGCTCTTTCCCTGCCGTGTTTGAGACATGTCTTCTTTAAAATACATGAGGTGAGAATTAGGTCATACATCAGGGTTGTCACGAACAGCTGAGACACACTCAGATCCAAGAATGAAAATGGAAATCTCTGACAGAATTCCCTTGCTTCTTGTATACGTATCAAAGTAAGTTTCTCCAAGAGCTGTATTGATCCTTCTGAGCTGCATTGCCATATCTGAACTCAACAAAATGCTGGAAGACAGCACGTCCTTGAAAACAAGACTATAGAACAGTAACTTCATAACTCTAAAGTGCATTAATTGAAAAAGAGCCTTTGATTTGTCAAGACTTTCAGTTTTTTACTGCCAGCACCAGACCACTCTATCAGAGGGAATATTCTGGCAAAGTCTTATCTCATTACACTGAAATGCATTTTCCATTTCATAATGCTATTTAAGATTAACATATGGAACTCTATTAAAATACACCAGACTATGGACTATGCACATGTTTGTCTATTCACGTTTAATTAGACACTCAAAGTTCATAGAAGAATACTGCATGACCAAAACTCCAATTTGCAATTTTTAAATGGGGAAAAACATGGTAAACTTTAGAAACAGAATTTTCTGGCATACCAGCGTTTGGTTTAGGGAGTTTCGGTGATGTACAGAAAACTTAGCAGTGAAGTGAATTATGATGTTACTCACTTTATGGCTCCTTTACATTGGTATATTTGGTTGCTGCCAAATCTAGCACACCATATCATACCATAAATGTGAATGCAGTTAGGCTAGAAAACATAACTGAATAGGTCACTACACCATATGACAGCAGATGCTTTAAATACAGAGTGATGCACTGACATGTATCACCTGAAAAAAATGAACAGCTTACCAACTTGTGCCACTCTTGCACAGAACAGACATCTGAAGACCATTTCAAGCTTTCAGGAAAACGAAACAAGGACACACAAGAGCACTTGTTCATCTAAAGCTAGCAAAGATTTTGTGTATGGAAGCCAAAATTCCTTTTTGGTTTTGGCTGGCAGTAGGAACGTAAGTTGATAAACTGACTGTCTTCTAAAACATTTTTGCGTGTTTGGCATGGAATGCATGCCTGTTTAGTGCATGGCATAATGAACACAAAGGATAACTGTGTTAGGGGGTTTGGTGAGATCTGTGCAATCTGAAGTACTTTCCTGGTGGCCTGATAGTGATTTGGTAACATGGTGTAGGAACTGCCAGTGGTACTAAGACTGGTATTCTACCAATTTGTTAAAATCTGGCTTATTTTCACTGATAGACTGAAGGCATAGAATTAATTTCATCTAAGATACTTCTGCAGTGGGATTGCTTTATACCCAGTGGACAGGAATATTTACCTCACTCATTTTCGACATTAGGACGTGATTGAAGAGCTTTTTTTCTCTTCACTGACCATAAAAGTGAACACGGAATGACAAAGTGAACAACATTTGTAAGGAAATACAGAAACTCCTGATACAGTTGTGCATTGTGATAAGATCTGATGCTCGTGAGCTAAAATATCTACATGGGGTTATGTAAAACAAGAATTGTATCTGTTTTAGCTCAGGTAGGGCAAGGACCTTCAAGAGATTCTTTTAAGGTTGTTGACATTATAACAACGCAAGTCTTAAAACAGTGTAAATGGGTCAAACACCTCACAGGATCAAAGATCCTCACTTGTCATCAGCCATACATCTGCTGATACATAAAGAAATGTTCAAATTATTTATGAAGATCCATTCTGAACCTGATCTGCACCAACGTCTGTATTTCTTTAATCAATTTGAGATTTTTTTACTCAGTGAGAAGATGCCTATAATCAAGCTGATATCCTAGATAGAGATGAGTGGTCTTCACCAACATCAAAGTTCCTCATAATTATTCTCCCACCATTTGTTCTCCTGGATTTAGCTTTTCATAGTAACCCAACACATACTTCCACTGAGCAAGTCTAAGGCAAATTATATCTTATTTACATTAATATCATGGGTAGACCTCATCTAGAGCAGCAGCACGATCTAAAAATTATACACACATTAGCAAAGTCATTCATTTATGTCTTCGTTTTAATGGGGTTTTTTTAAACATTTTATCATCAGACAAAACATATAGTTCATGAGAAAATATTTATTTCCAACAGCATGGACTTCGAAAGTTAGTTGGAAAAAGGCATGTTCAATGCTATGATTTTCCCAAGTTCAAATAACGTGTTGTAGTGCATATATTAACCAGTTACTTCAAGGAAATGCAAAAAGACATAGTGAAGTAGGAGGTGAGTACAAACATTCAGAGGCAGTAAAAATGCAGAATACTGACACATGGCTGAAAAATGTACTTTTTGTAGCGTTCTTTTAGTTTCACACAAAACTAACACCTCACTTTGAAACATTCTTTGTCAGCAACCACACTTCTGACCATATGAAACGATTAAATTTAATACAGTCTTTCAGCTGGAGGAGATATTAAGGTCTAATGCTCGTATCAAATGCTTAGATTTTGTTAGCTTTGCTTGCTATTTAAGAGAGTCTCAAGGTACTGCATCAGTGTCACGTTGGTTTCTTTCTTTTCAAATTGACTTGTACAGAAACATGCAAATAGTAATGCATGAGGGTTTTATACATTTGATTATAATTGGTTGTATTATTGATAGAGCACACCAAGCATTTTTTTTGTTACATTTTATGCTGAACTGTTTCATTTCCACATCTCCCAATTGCCATCACAGTTCTCATGTAAAGCCAGAAAGTTGAGAAAGTATGAGTGTCTTCACTAAGAACATGTATTAATGAAAATAATTCTTTTATAGATAGATAGATCTATCTACATAATAATTAAGATTACATGGTATTTTTATCAGCATGAAATGTAAAAAAAAAGTTCTCCAAACACCCCAAACTAGAAGGAAAACACAGTCAACTGGCACAATACACTCTTAAACCAGTTTTGTATAAGGCTTCAGTTTTCCTGATGAATGAGATTAAATCTTTAAGTAGGTCTGTATACATTTTAGTAATTATAACCCTTTTATGTCACAATATATTCTTAATAAAATAAAAACTCTGGTGTTGTAATTAAAGATAGCTAGTTACCTCCTAGACAAATATGACCTTTTAAAGAGTATGCTGTGTTTAAATATAAGAAGTAGAATTAAGGTGCTGCCATATTTTTGCTTTCATTCTTAAAAAGTACCACACATAAACAATTGCAATACCTGCTTGCAGATACACTTTTCTTTGGCTTTTACCACATTTCTAATAGCATGTGATCCCCCGCCGGAAAATTTTATGTTAATTACTTATTTGATTTAGTAAAAATTGCATTATAAAACTTAATGGAACAAAATGTTGGATGCATTTCCTGTGTCACAGCTGTACTTTTTTTTTTTCCTCTTCCTTTCAGAATTTCCATTCACATCGAGCAATTAACTGCAAGCAACAATAAATTTAAAGCTAAATTTTCTCACACGTTGTAAACTGGGTAGGACCAGGAGTTACTGACAAAACTGGCTGGAAATACAAGATTAGCAAATTCTCTGTATCCCAACACGTTACCGTCTAATCTGTCTTGTTTCCCCCCGACACATACTAACACAATGAAGCTGGACAATGGTTCAACAGCAAGTGCATGTGATAGTTCTGGCAAGACTATTTTTGTTTTGATTAAGCACATATTTTCTCCAGGAGGTTTAGAAAAGCAGGGCCTTTTTCTTCAGGTCGTTCCGCTTCCAAAGTGCCAGACGATCAAATTCCTCGATGCTCATTTTGAAGACTTCCTGGAACTCTTCAGGGGACAGATGCCTCTTGAAAATGAAAATACAAGAAGTATCATTAAGCTCATCTGTGCACAGGAATATTTCTGCCCTTTCTAAGTTTTAAAACACAGAGTCTTGATGACAGAGCACACTGACATAAATTTAAGTTACTCCAGGACTTCAAAAAGATTGATAACATTGTAATTTCAGATTTGGATTTGTTTTGCCTTAATCTTTAATGAGAACAGTAGACACCATGCTGGTCGACTAATAGTAACAAAGGAAAGAGCACGCTGCTTAATTCTTGAATCCAAAATGTGCTTATCCATGGGCATATAATCCAGTGAGAAGTACAAGTTGGATAAAGTTGGGTGTTTTTAAATATAAAGAATTACACTTCTATTTGATACCTTTGTGATTCAGTATTAAAAAAAAATGAGATTGAGAAAAAGGCAAGAAATACAACATAAAAAAATGGGAAGGAAGCAAATAACAATTCCCCAACAATTATTCATATATACACAAAATTGCAGAAACCATAAATATGTGAATTAGAAAGTAATATAATGCAAAATTCTTCTGATAATAGTGAATTAATCTATACTCAGGCATTTCAGCGGTGTCAGCTATAGTTCTCTGTTTCTGATGATTTGAGCACACACTGCCTAAAAGAGACAGATGCAGTGCAATCAAAACTACAAATTGCAGTTTTTAAACATGGACTCCCCTCTTCCACAAAGATTTCCTTGAAATCTGGGATAAGCCCTGCAACCTAAGCCTCTTCTCCCCAGCCAAAGTCTTGACCCAAAGCTCGTGAAACAGTTGCCCTTCCAGGAACACCCAGGCAACCCCGACATCAGCATCTCAGCATCTGCTGGAGAACCACCTGCAACTAAAAATTAGGTCCTCCAAGGCTGCTAAACACAAGAAATGCTTGAATTTGCCTTATACAGGAAAATTGAACTCTTCACATATTGGACAAGTGTGTTATTTCAACGGAAGGTTATCAGCCCTTTCCTTTCACAGGATCACAGAATCAACTCTGTTGAAAAAGACCTTTGAGATCATCAAGTCCAACCTATTACCTAACACTATCCCATCAGCTAAACCATGGCACTAAGGGCCTCATCTAGTCTCTTTTAAAACACTTTCAGGAATGGTGACTCCACCACCTCCCTGGGCAGCCCATTCCAATGGCAAATCACTCTTTCCGTGAAATTTTTTTTCTAACATTCAAGCACCAGAACAAGAGGACATGGTCTTAAGCTACACCAGGGGAGGTTTAGACTGGATGTTAGGAGGAGCTTTTTCCCAGAGTGATCCCTCAGTGGAACGGTCTGCCCAGGGAGGTGGTGGAGTCGCCATCCCTGGAGGTGTTTAAGGTCAGACTGGATGAGGAGCTCAGTGACATGGTCTGGATGGTGGGAGGCTTGGATGGATGGAGCGTGGTGCCCGTGGTTCCACACTTGTGGGCCTGATCCCTGGGTGGGCGTTCGCTTGGGAGTTGGACTCGATGATCCTGTTGGTCCCTTCCAACTCAGAATAGCCTGTGAACCTCCCCTGAAGTAGCTTGAGACTGTGTCCTCTCATTTTGTCACTGACTGCCTGCAAGAAGAGACCAGCTCCGCCTGGCTCACTGCCATCTGCTTGCAGGACTTCCCAGAAGGTGAGAAACCCAGATTCAATGTCCTCACCAGTTGGAGAAGGCTTAAAAACACCGTGTAGCCCACATCACAAACTCTCCAGACACATGGCAGCAAGTGAGCCCAGAGGGTGATGTTCAAGGAGATACAATCCTCACAAATGTGGGTAATGAATGCTGCCAGCAAACACTGAGGGCGAGATGTTTAGAAGGTAGTGGGGACCACAGCAGTCCCCAGGGGAAGGGAAGCCACTGGGTCCTTTAGACTATGTGCCAGTAATTCAAACAGGCCAAGGTTGTCTAGCATTTCAATCAGATCCCAGCATCATCTGGAAGATGCCAAAATTCTGGCAGGGAGCATGGTAACATGCCCTGGCAATCCCACAATGGTTTACATGACCAGGATGAACACAGTCCCATTGGACCCACCTTACAAAGCTAATTTTTTTAATGACAGATTTGAGAGTCAAATTTTACTTTCCACTTGTTGAACAATTTTATCTTTATCAGGTAAATTGCTCAAGGTAAACTAACAAATCTTTTGGTAAGAAATCCCTTACATTGTTTGCAAGAAATGGTGTGATTACCTTGAATGGTCATCACTGGGCCCTGTGGTTTCTTAAAAAAGGATAGCCTGGGGTTTTTTCCCCCCCTTGAGATTCCACATATTCAGAACAACAATGACTAAGAGTTTGGAACTGAGCCTTCATTTTTCATTTGACCAATGACAGCAACCCACCATAAGCACTGCTCATAGCATGGAACAACCACGCCATGCATACTTGGCAAAGGAGATCCCTTTTTGCATGGTAATGAGCAACATCTGACAATGTATTTTAGAGACAATCTCTCATTGACAGAATTTAATTCTACCAGGCTTGGAAAGAAAAAGTAACTCCTTTCCGCACTGATTTTTTAAAAAATATTTTCCTGGTAATTCAGGGGACATATGAGAGTGAGCTTGTTTTCAGCAATTTCTCGCAGCAAGGAACATGTCTGGAGGTTGTGGGATTGAAAAAGAAATCTGGATGAGCAACACATATTTTATTTTACTTTCTAGATTGTGAATAAGACTTGAGAAGTCCCCTCAGACAGAGAACAGACATGACAAACTGCAGTTCCTACTCAAAGAGAAAATGAGAAAGCCTGTACCCTGCAGGTAAATTCACTTTGCCAATCATCCAAAACCATTGAAAATGTCAAAGTTTAAAAGGAATATGTTTTCACCATTGTCCTGATGTGATTTACACCATGTATTCCTTGAAACTGCGGCAGTCTCATCAGATCTGCACTGAAGGTCAATGGAGGGAAACTCAGTTAGCTCTATATCACTTCTTCTCTTCGAGTGCCAAATATTCACTACACCTTCCCCTCTGAACAAAGCTTGCCACCCACCTCAGCACAAGCTGTGCAATTCCCCCTTTCCTCTCCAATGCTCTGCTTTGCCATTTATCATCTTGCTTTGCCCTCAGGCAGTCATACCAGCCAGTATGAATTAGCTGTGCATTGTGCTCTTGTGCTTGTGACCAGATGACATCATCTTCATTCTTTGCATGCACTGATTTTCTAATTATACCAAAGTTTTATTTTACAACAGCACCCTTTTCTTTTCCTCCTCACAGCAGTTCTCATTTAGCACTGCCTGGTCCAAAAGCAGCTGAGAGTTTCCAGCCCAGGGATGCAGTGATTGAGATGGGGAAAGCACAATCTCACTTATTTCCACATCCATTCCACTGTACTGGTCCTTTGCTTTTAATTTTCTTTTACATGCACCCTCATCACAAGGACTAACAACCAGACTCTGCAATATTAGCAAAGTTTCCTACTCCATCAATGCATTATCCACATGCAAAAATAACTCTAGTAGAAGGGAACACTTCCCCTTTGGTCTGAACTCTCTGTGAGGACACTTGTTTGTGCCCAATGTAACATAATTCCCACTGTTTTCCCTGCATCTAAGAAACTTTCACCATCACCTTCTTAAGCATCATGGCTCTGTCTTTGGGACTGACCCTAGAAGCAGCAGTGACAACAGTTTTGTCTTCAAATGTTGGAATAAAACTTCATCCCAGAAAAATGTCATCAGACTGGCAAAGCTTCATATAAAAGCAAGGGAAGTTATCACGGGTTGTAGTTTGATTTATGAATGAAAGAGTAAAAGGTCTAAGTATGTATAAGCTCAGCCAAAGAATGACTGAGGGAAAATATGGTAAATGTCCACAAATATTTGAAGGGTCTAAACACCATGGGAATAGGCCAGTGTGGGAAGTTACTGCTCATACTTCTCTTTGTATATGTGATATTACATTTTGTCCACACTATTGCTGGGACTTTCCTAAACCTTACAGCTTTAAAAACCTAGAGCTCCTCCCTAAATTAAATGCAGAGAAAATGAACCACTACAATAAAATTGATTTATGCTTCTTCTCAGCTACCGGAACATTAATTTGTCTTAACTGAAGCATTACCTTCTCTCATTAGTCAAACAAAAGAAGGGAAATTGAAAATTGTGAGCAGGGAATTGGGAGAATATTGATTTTGAGGTATGAGAGAACATGCGTGTGTGAAGGTATGCTTCACAAGGCCAAGAACATCATTTCTTTTTCTTTTTTTTTTATTTTAATGCATCACTGGGCCATTAAAGGAATGGCCAAACTTATTAGTAAAAGTAACATTCATCCTGGGTTTTTTACTAGTGCTGGTTTTGTTTACATAGGAAGTCTGGGTGTTTTATAGTGTGCTGGTAAGCGATTTTTAATTCCCTCTGTGACAATTTGGCCATATTCAGGCAGCTTAACCCAACCTTAACTCAGTCTCCTTCTCTGCTCTGCATCAACAGCAAAGCTGGGCATGTTGCAGACACTGAGGAGAGCAGCGAGGACCACGTTAAGGTCCCATTCTGCCCACACTCTGAGCTGCTTCTATTTAAGTAAGCTCATTTTTGAAGGAATGATGTTAACATGATGCTACCTGAAAACTAAGGGAAACAATTTCAAGATAGGTCTTCACTGAAGCACATCAGCATTTGGGATATATACCTGTGAATAGAAAATCCTCACGGTCTGTGAAACATGAACATGCAAACGAGCAATACATTTGTGCTCATTTTTTACTCTCTCAGGACGAAAGTAATTAACTGCACATTCAAATACTTGCTCCACGGTGTTATCTCAGAAAGAAGTGGTGCCCTAAAGTAAAGTAATGAGGTTTGGTTTTAGATTTCTGTGTCCTGCTAAAAAGCCAGTAATAATTCTAGAGCTATAACGTTCATTTGATTCAATGAGATTACTTTCCCCTAAGAATAATTGAGCTTTTAAATTCGGAGATGCTCAGAACTAATACTCAGTGTCGTGGTTTAAGCCCAGCCAGGAACCAAGCCCCACGCAGCTGCTCATGCACTCCCTCATCAGCAGGATCAGGGAGAGAAGCAGAACGGTAAAAGCTGGAAAACTCCTGGGTTGGGCTAATGATAGTTTAATACAGAAAGCAAAAGCTGTAAACACAAGCAAAGAAAGATCAGGAATAAATTCACTGCTTCCTATAGGTAGGCAGGTGTTCAGCCATCCCCAGGAGAGCAGGGACCCCTCAAGTGTAACAGTGACTTGGGAAGACAAACAGAATCATTCCAAACCTCCCCCCACTTCCTCCTTTTTCTTCCCACTTTATATACTGAGCAGGATGCCATATGGCCTGGAATATCCCTTTGGCCAGTTTGGGTCACCTGTCCAGGCTGTGTCTCCTCCCAGCTTCCCAGGCATCCTCAGCCCCCTGGCTGATGTGGCAGTAGGAAAAGCAGAAACGCCATGGTTTTGTGTAAACACTGATCAACAACAACAAAAACATCTCTCTAACATCAACCCCATGGTCAGCACATATGCAAAGCATAGCCTCATACCACTCACTGTGAAGAAAATCACCCCAGCCAAACTCAGCACACCTAGAAACGTGGCATCAGGGCAAATAAAATTGCAGAGAAAATTGCAGTTAACCTACAGCCATCCTGCAGTAAGCACTGATCAGGTCAGGCTGCACAAGCATGTCTATTTTGTGTCAGGAGTTGGATGGGAGTCCTCATGTGAAAACCTGATGATGGAGAAAATTCAGAGGATATGAAACAGTTATACCCCAAAAAATCAAAGTCCTAATTCCTAGAGAAATTTAAAACCTCAAGGTTCTCGATTGCTTTTCGTGTTGTCACGTTCACAGGAAACGACAACTGAGCATTACACTGTCCTTGTTTGAATTTGTAGTGAATCTTTCAGCCAGTCCCCAAAGAGCAACTGTGCACTCTGCTTTATAGAGTGTAATTTTAAGTAGTTGTCTACTTCAGTTCATTTTTGTTCGAAGTCCTTGTAACACTTGCAACCTCTGATTCACAAGATACAGCAACAAAAGCTAGAGGATCCTTTACAGAGATCTTTCACTCAGACTAAACTGGGATTTATTGGGAAAGGTTCATTCACAGGTAAACAGGCAGTCAGGTAAATAACCAAGTCTTAGCTCTTTAAGTTGCTGCAGACGCTTTGCTGGTGAGACACAATCTTTGCCTGTATTAAGATTAAGGATAATAGAAGCATCTCAGCATTTGGAAAATAATAGCTTCTCCCTTTTCCAGTTTTTCTCTTCTTCCCTGCCCCTCTATTCCTTTCTCTGACACCTCTCAAAGTCAGCCCAAATAATCCTTTCAGGGGCACAATCAAAGTTTTCCTTTTTTTCCATTGAATTTTGAATCCTCATTTTGCTTTCACAAGGTTTGCTCTCTTCACCTCTCTTTCTGTTGCACTGCTCAGGCTCGGCAGGCTTTTCAGATGTTTCTCCTTAAGCCTGCCACATGGCTAATTACAAAGCTGTAATTAGCCACGTGCCAGACTCCCAAGGGAGTACTGAATGTTACGCTCATCTATGGCATAATTAAGCTTCATGCCCAATAAATATTTCAGACTATTTAGTAATTATGTGACAGGGGAGGGAAAGGTAAGGAATGGCATGAGTTGCCACCTAATGAACATCAAAAGGTGTCAAAAGATAACCAGGGCAGCTCTGTTGAGCAGAGGAAGGGGCAGCAGGCACTACAACTTCGGTTATATGAGCTGAAGGGAGTTAATCACAACACCAAATAGTTGGAGACCCCTTGTGTGTGGATGTATCTCGTTTACTATTTCAGGGTACCATGAAGTCTCATAGAGAAGCTGCATTCCATTCAACACTACCACTGCAGGGTGCTTTCAGTCTAAACTCCTGTGAAATATCCCAAGGCACAGAGAAAATACCCTGCAGTAGCATTGTATAGTCAGTGTTTTTCCATAAAGACACAAAAAGCTGAAAAGATACAAGCATTTCTCTCAGGTGTATAAATTTATTATCTGAACAGTGTTGCACATGGGACATCTCTAAGGATAACCTATGGCATCATCCTGTCATTTGACCAAATGAGATTTTCCATGCTGATGTTGCCTTCAGCAGAGTGGTGATAAAAAAACATATAAAAATCAAGAAAATAATTCATAAATTAACCCAAATTTAGGAATCCATAATGACTTATGAAAATACATAAAGGAGATTCTGAGTTTCAAAAGTTTCACTTGATTTAGGTAATAAAAAATATCCCGTTCTTAAAGCAGACTTTTCAGTTTCCCCTAGTCTGGGCTTTAGTGCAACTGGAACATGAATGCCCCACATCCAATGTCTGTTCATCCCACAGTGTTTCCACTCACACAGGAATTATTTTTCACATCATATCATGACATTTTTAACGCATATTTTCATTTTAGAACGGCTCTTTTTCTATAGGCATTGAAAACTCACATAGACACGCATCACCCATCACAACACAACAATACTTGCATGAATGACATCCAGGAGACTGGACTCTTACAAATCCAGGCTCAAATACTGGCAACAAGTCCTAAAATGTTTGCAGTTTAAATGGCTACAACTCAGGGTGACTGCCAAATAAAAGCGAGTGGAAAAAAATGTTATCCCTAAAGCAAATCCAGACAAGCAGTTCCAGGAGGAAAACATGTTTGAATTAATGTGAATGCTCCGTTCAAACAAGACCGCACCCATGTTTAAATCTCTCATTTCTGTTTACAAGAGAACAAGGTGGCAAATGAAATTTTCCTACTTGACATTCCAGAATATTTTTTTATTCCTTAGCAGTCGTTTCAGTGTATCCTTGCTAAACAAAGAACTTAACAGGCTCAAACAAAAAGTGGACTAATTTACTTTTCGTTGCATTTGATAAGCATGAATGGATAATGCTTTTAACTCCTGTCATTCCAAAAAAACCCCCACAAAAATCAAAAAATCCCAAGATGCATTAAAATAAGAAAATCAAAAGAAAACACTAAAAGATGGTTTCCATACGGAAGACTAAATATATTTGCTTTCAAAGCTACCAGCCTGTGACCACAAAAGAAATCTTACACTCTTTTGATAAAAGAAACTTCATGAGGAAAAAAAATAAATAAATCTATTCAGTTGGGCATGAACCATCAAATTGAATTTGCACACACAAAACTGCATTGCTGTGGACAGACAACATCCAGCCTAAGATAAAAGTATCAATCACATGCTTCTTGGAGCTTAAACGATGAAAGGTATTCAAGTACTTTAAAGAGGTATCAAGATGTTCAGAACTGTCCATAACCCAAACTTCCTTTGGGAAAAATTAAGAAAAGCCAGGTGTAGTATCACTGGAAAACCATCCAAAGGTGGTACACATCTCAGACCCTGAAAACTCTGGACTTAAGTTCTCCAAAATGGGGAAGTTTGGTCCAGGAGACTTATACAACTTCAGGAGGGGAAAAAAAAAAAAGTCCCCAAGATAGGCCAAATTATGTATTTTTTCCAGTGCTATTGCAGCAAGTTCACCAAATAATCATGTTTCATAATTATATTATGTTGTCACAGATTATACCAATCTAAGCAAATGAGGGACTTAGAGAGGTCTTCAAAGCAGGGCCAACTTTAAAGAAAGACCACGTTTCTCAAGATCTTGTCCAGCTGTGTTTTGCACGCCCTCAGGGATAGAGACTCCACAGCCTCTTAGACAACCAGTTCACTGCACTGCTCTGAGTGAGGAACTTTCCCCTTGTCTTCAATTGTATTTTCACTTCCTGCAACTTGTGACCGTTTCCTCTCGGATTTCCAGGGCTTACTTCCAAGAAGGGCATGTTTTCCTCTATAAACCCTTTACTACAAAGGTGAGCTGTTGACTCACGTTCAGCTTGTTTTTCATTAGAATCATCAGGCACTTTCCTGCAAGAACCTCATGCTCCCCCCATCTTGTTCTGATAAATGACGTTACTCAGTCACAAATGCAGGGGGTTGTTCAGCCTGGAGAAGAGGAGGCTCAGAGGTGACCTCAGTGCTGGTTACAACTCCCTGAGGGGAGGTTGCAGTCGGGTGGGTGTGAATCTCTTCTATCAGGCTGACAACACCAGAACAAGAGGACATGGCCTTAAGCTACGCCAGGGGAGGTTTAGACTGGATGTTAGGAAGAGGTTTTTCCCAGAGAGAGTGATCCCTCAGTGGAATGGTCTGCCCAGGGAGGTGGTGGAGTCGCCATCCCTGGAGGTGTTTAAGGTCAGACTGGATGAGGAGCTCAGTGACATGGTCTGGATGGTGGGAGGCTTGGATGGATGGAGCGTGGTGCCCGTGGTTCCACACTTGTGGGGCTGATCCCTGGGAGTTGGACTCGATGATCCTGTGGTCCCTTCCAACTCAGAATAACCTGTGAATCTGGATTTATCTAGCCTGGCCAGGTCCCTCTGAACAGAGGTGCTGCTCACCTAAGCATTAACTGTCCCAAGTCCATGTCATCTACAAATGCTGTGAGGGTGCAATTTCTCTTCTCCACTCAGGGGGTATAATCCACCCCTGTGCTACTGCTTTGTTGGTCTGCAACACTATCCCAACGAACTTTTTTTTTCTTCTTCACCATTTCCTGTTAGAATAGCTCATGGGAATGCTGCTCTATTCATCTAACATTACAATAAACACCGCTGTGGTAGAGAGAAAACTCTAAAAATATTTCCTTGGCCAAATCCTTATCTACTGCAAATTCCTTGCATTTCTAATCAGCTTATCCTAAAGCAATATCCAGGCTATTTATCCAAAAGCCAAAGAGCCAGTAAAGGATTTAAAAATCAGCAAGCCCCACATTATAACCAGTTCTCAATGCTGCATGTATTCGTTCACTGTTGGCATAAACATCTCCTGGAGTACTGAGTACTTCTGCCTCACTGCTGAGTTAGAAAAAGCAAACAAAAAGAATGTCAAGTGTTTCTACACTTAGATACAGGTACTTCTGAAGAAAGAATTACTATTATTTTAATTCATTGATTACCACTTGAGCCTTCCTAACCTCTAGGTACCTCTTGGCCTTAGAAATACATGCATTTTTACAAGAAAATATTTTTTTATAAACCTTTGAATCAATTCCTTGTACAACAGCGTAACCTAAAAAATATTTTCAGTGTGAGCAAAGTTAGGAAAAAACGACCACTCAATAAACCCCCACACTCCTGTAGTCCTTAAACATTAGTCAAGACTTCATCACAGCCTCCCCTAATTTGAGTCCAGGAGCTAATATCACTTTCCATGACAGGAATACTCAATGTAGGAGCCTTCCTTTGAAAGAGGGGATCAGAGACAAATAACACTGGCTTTTCCATGACACCTACACCAGGTGATTCAAAGTTCACAACTAACTGCTTCTCAGACTGGAGCCTCCTTCAAGTCCTGTGAAATGGCTGTTCAATAAATCTACCTCACGCAAATTCAGTCACCTTGCTGCTCCAGGAAATCGAAAACATCACGTGTGAGATATTCTAAACATTCAGGACGTGGTAATTCTCCAGTGAATGTGCAACGGACCTTAAGAAACCTTAGTACCTGCTTCCAGTACTCCCAGTGTTGTCCTCAAAAGCATCAAGATAACGAGATTTGCTAAGTGGGACCTCTGCTAACAGACGGTGTATGTCTGTGTCCATGTGCCTAAGTGTCGCCTGGTTCTGGGCAAGCCTTTAAACCCACATAGTCTTGGGCTCCTGTATTAAAACTTGGCTAATTTAATTGCTTCAAAACCTACACATCCACTTTTAGTACAGTGGTGAATGTCCCCATCTCTCATGAGAGAGACCAGGGTTTGATTCCCACGAGGGGGACAGTGGTGCTGTTTAAGAGTTGGACTTGATGACCCTTGTGGGTCCCTTCCAGCTCAGAATATTCTGTGATTCTGTGAATCCCTGTTAAATGTAAGATGGTCCACAAAAGAGTTCTTCCTGCAGACAGACACACACGTTTAGCATAGTGCCCCTCACTGCTTTCCTCATGCAGGTTTGCAGTAAATGTTTTATTATGGCTATCATGCCTTGCTATACACATATATACGTATATTTTATTAAAATATCTTTTCTTCCTAATAGTAATTTACAGAAACACGTTAGTTTAGGTGAGTCTTTATTCAGTCCTGTCATAAAAATCAACCTCAGGAATTTTGCACGAACATCAACTTCAGGATTTGACCTTTGAAAACTAAGCTTTCCATTATAATAAATTATATTTGCATTTCTCCATCTCATACTACCACTCTTTGACAGGTGGATGCTACAGCAAATTCTGTGGCATAATGACCATGGATGGCACACAGTCAAAGGAGAGTCTGAATGAGATAACAGACTAGAAACATAAGCCCATATTTATGTAGGATAAATTGAGACTTTTTGTAATACATAATGTATTTAGGTTATTCTAGGAGGATATTTTTGTAGGAGTTAAAAATAAAACAAACCCCAAGTTTGCACACTCCCCACTTAGCTTTCAAAATCCTGCATCCAGAACTGATGGGTCTCATCAGTAAAACACCATTAGGTCAGACATTCCCCAGGTTTTTGGCTATTAAATTGCCTACATACTAACTTTTTGGAAATAAAATATAATAGGTAATGTTATTTGCTCCTCCTCTTCTTCACTGCTATTTGTCAGGCACAGGAACACCCAGGACAGTAAACACACAGGACAAATGCTTGCAGAGCTGTCAAGTAAATACCATTCCTACCTCCAGCCTGGTCCTGTCCACATCCTTAGGCAATTTCACACGAACTCGGTTTGTTACAATAAGTGTTTCATAAGGATAAATCTGTTAAAAAGACAAGAGCACATGAACTCCATCCGAATCGGATTCTGATGCATGGCAGTGGTGCCGTTGGGAACTTACTAATTTAAATGGTACATACTTGCATCCTGATTGCACAAACATTTCACTGGGACAAAAATTAACAAAATGAAAGAAAAGAACACATGTAACCTTGCTAGGAAGTGCTGAATCTGATTGTTCTTCCAGTGTTGGAAAAGCCCTTCTTACCTTGTATTCTGCAAGAGAACAAGAACAGGTGCACAGTTTAGAATTTATAGGTTTCCTTTGGTGTCACCACAATGAACATTTAGGCACATCAGGAATTTATTATGCCACTACATTTCTCTCTTCCCATATGTAAGTGCATGCATAGCAACAATTTAACCCCCATGATCTGAATGCCTATCACACTGTCTATTACCAAAGCAACACTCCTTGAAATCAAAGGCTTATTCGAGAAAATCCATCTCCCGAGGCCATTGGGTTACACAGTGAGTATGTCTGGGCAAAACTGTGAATTTTCTTTTTACAGGAGGCTTTTGTGCAGAGTTAAGTCAGTCTGGCATCCAAAAGTCATGCCTTTATTGTTCTTTACTGAAAATAGTTAAAATATATGGATTATTACAGGCATGTCACTTTGGGAACATACATGAAAACCATCGAGATAACACAATATTCCAAGGTGCCAACATCCTGCTCTTGGGCTGAGAATAACAACAGTGAAGAGAAGATGGTTTGGGAGTCTGAGGACAATGACTCCTGGACCCACACTGGCACAACAGAATTCCAGGGAGGTCAGTATACGACTATATGTGACGTGACTATCACAAAGTCATTTATTTTCTGATGATTAAATGCAACCAAGACAGCCAATATGTTTTTACAGGCTTTTTTATGGTCTGAAATGAAGTCAGACGTAATTCTACTTTTAAAAACCTGTACTTTAATCTATTTGAACATACAGACAGAGATTGGTATCAACACAAAGGCATAGAGTGAAGCATTAGAATAAGATTTTTAAAGTGAGTTCAAGTGTCGTGAAAATAAAACCCTACTCTTCCCCTTAAACTGATGCATGTTCCTAAAATTTCTCAGCTCTTTGGAAAATACTAACCCAAGCTCCACATTAAGCTGACAACCCACTTAAACTGCAATTAAGGAAAAAAAAAAAAAAGGGCAAATAAATTCTGCTTTCTGAATTCTATACATTTTAACCACACTGTAGCACAAACAAGGAGCATAAAGGACTTTTTTCCCCCTGAATTAGTCCAGAAGGCATTCATTTAAGGATTATCTTAAATTTCCTCCTGTCTTTGATATGAGACCAACACCAAAGGAGGTGTTACCACTTATTGAGGATCCTACTATTGACTCAGCCTGGTTGCATCATGTCGTGATGCAGGACTCTGTCAGGCCTTTATGTTTGGTCAGGCAAGAAGAAGATTCTTTGTGATAAACACAATATGGAGCTGTCTCTATCCAGTCATTATTATGTGAACTGCAGTGATATCTCAGAACGGTAACCTTTATGGCAGTATGTTAACATCCTCAAAGGGAGGAAACACAAAGCAGAGTGGAAATGATACTGCAGTGTACCTTTCATCCCCCAGCTCGCCTCCTGGTCTGCTTCATACTGGCCCATATTTTCAGGCTGGTAGAGGAAAAAAAAAAGCAGCAGTGTAGCAGCAAAATACACCACAATACCTCTTTCCACATTGTTGAGAGGAAAAAAGCAAACAGCTGGTACCACACAACTGAAGTACAGATCCTCTGTATGAAAAGCAGTACAGGAAAACAGAAGAGCTTTATTATAAGATTTTTTTTTCCCCCCAGTCTCATTTTTTGACTGTTAGGGTATCAACGGTGTGCACAGCCATGCTCACAATAACCTGCAAGGCTCTTCACTGTTTGCTTTTGGTTTGTTTTATTCTGCAGCACTGGGATGGCTGATTAAAAATAACAAACCACCAAGGCCGGTATGAACACACAATCCAAACAGGGGACATCCATTCCAAGAGGAATTTTGGCCTCAAGGATTCGACCACGAGCAAACTTTTCAACTTTCCTGCAGGTTTTTGACTCTTTATTTGGGACAGATGCTGCCATCTGCTGCTTTCCCATCACACTGCACGGCTTTCTGAGTTTGCTTTGGCCTCGTCTCTGGGAAGCCTTGGGATGGCTTTGGTGCCTCACCCGCGCAGTGGCTTGGCACAAGTGCTTCAAGTCACTGCCAACACTTATTCTGAAAAGGCAAAAACTCTTAACTCACAGGTGAGAATAGGTTTATACATATAATTTCAAATTCCTAAATCTTAGCCCATCAAACTTCAGTGCCCTTCATTTCTCTTCAAAGAATTCAAGCGACTAGGTACCAAAGCAACACAGGCAGAGTTAGTCTTGTTATATTAACTCAAATGGATGGACTTTGCAGTAGCTATTGAAAAATTCATTTAGCCACTCCTTAATAGTAGCTCTGTTGAAGCTACTTCGAATGACTCTCAGATTGACCCTTATCACTGGGGAAGTTCAATCCTGCTCAGGTGCTTTTGCAAGTTTCACATCTTTCTTTGGAGAAAGAAAGGAGTTTGAATGAGGTCCTGTCCATATAATTTGGACACAAGACAATCTTCAGAATTTTAGTGCACGTGTACCTCTGTATGGACAGCTTAAAAAACCAGAAGAGATGATTCAGAGAAATAGAATGGATGTGAGCCTCTCCACCTTTGCTCTAAGATCATCACTTGCAGAATTATAGGTCTGCCTCTACCATTAATTCAAGCCACACTGTTTTCTATTAATATGTGCAGCCTGTACATTTTACACCGTCGTTTGTTTTGGGAGGAGAATCAAAGTTCTTGACACTCACGATGCACATGATTAAAAGGAGAAGCCTCAGTCAGTCTTACCCTTGCAATGAGACAAACCATAAACCTATACAGGGTATGAATCTGTCAGACAGAGCTGGCAGCCAAAACTCTAATTACCCTGTAGATTTTCAACTAGTTACCAAGTTGTCTATGTATGAGACATCATTTCCTGGAGAATGTATTTAAATGTGTACCCACCTGATGTAAGCCATTCCTTCCACAGCCAGGGAGAGAAGCAGATTTCGAGTATGGAAATCCTGTCAAAGACATAATATAGAGCTAATTTTTTTGCAAATTAGCCCACTAAAACAGAATCCAAGCAAATATCCAGAAACAGCAATTATAGGATCAATATGTATATATTCAATAAGATGAAATACAACTGAGTTGTGCTCATCTTTTCTCCATATTTCATGCACACGAACATGTGTAACAGTCTCTGGAAATCAAGGCATGCCAGGATGCTGTCTCTCTATGGGAAATGACATGAAAAGAGTTGGGAGGCTCACTTTATGGAAGCCTCATGCAGCCCTGTAATGCAATGCCTGTGATTTGAGAGCTTGTGAAATCTCTGCCCTCCAATTTGCTGTTAAATCAAGACTTGAAATTGGAATTTACAACACTTTTTGCTCTTTCTGCTAAACTTCTTATCGAAAAAAAAGCAAAAATTAAGATATAGTAATGGATAAAGTAAATTAGGGAGAGTGTAAATACCCAAGTGAAAGAAAGTTTTAAGATGTAGAAAATTGGCAAAGTGGTGTTACCATGAATAAACGATGTAATATAGTGATGAAACTGGGTGTGGTCACTATGAATAGCCTTACTTTTAATATTAAGACTCTAACAAGAAAGTTTAAAAGTTAAAGAGTAGATGAACAAACAGACCTGTAATAAACATTCTTGATTCCAGAACAGGAAACTACGTATGTTAAACTGACACAAAGTGTTACAGAAGTTAGCTCAACGAACTGAACACACAACTCTTCTTTCTGTCAAAATGGTTACCAGTCTGCATCCACAGAGGAATGCAGAAAGGTGATCCAGACCCCACTGGATTAATAAATACCCCGAGGAGATTATTAGGAATAAGCATAAAGAAAGAAAGAAAAAACAAAAGATGGATCAGCAAAGAGCTCACAATGTGCTGAGATAAAGCAAAAACTGCCAGAAACCAAACTGAGTTAAACATTGAAAACGATATCAAAACAAATAGCAGAAGTTTCTCCAGCTATCCAAATAAAAAGGGAACAAGGAAAGAAGAAATGGGATCACAGGGAGTTGTGCTATGTCAGTATTCCTCAAAGGTGAGAGGTAACCCAGACAGAGCTCCAGCACTGAAGGAGCATTTCAGCCATGGAACAAATGGTGGAGCACTAAGCAAGGACGGAAATCTAAGGGAATAAGGGCACACCAGTGCATCATAGTCACAACAGAAACAAAATTCAAAGTACTCAATGTACTTAAAGAGGGACCAATAAGCTCACACTGAATTGCAAGTCAAATGCCCCTTGTCAATGGAGAACAGCAACTACAGTTTTTGAGACAGGGAACAAGGTAATGAAGCCAGAAACTTTTAATTGCCTGTTATCTGAACGGTGGTGACACCATAAGGCACAGAGTGTAATACCTGTGTGACAGAATGACTGTATGTGCAACAAAACTATCATCTCTGCCCCTGCCTGGAAAAAGCGGCTGGTGTTGATCAGCTTGGAGTTCAATCTCTTGGCCTCTTGGCAAGATGGGTTGAGAGTTTTGTTCTATGGCCAAATAATAGGAGTCGGTTACCAAGGAAAAGACCAGTTTGGAACCAGACCCAACCCAGGTGAGGAGCTGCCTCTGGGCTGCCAGGGCTGAGCTGCACCCACGGGCACAGGAGGCACCGTGTGGCAGCTGTGGAAACCCCAGACTGGCTCAAAACACACCAGTGAGACCCACTGGCTGCAGTGGGAACTGTATTTTACTCAGCTTCTGTTTCCCACGGACTTAGTTACAAAGCTAAACACGTTCTGTTTTGCTTTTGTTTGTTTGTTTTGTTATGTGTTTGTTTCTTTCCTTTGTTATAAAGGAAAAACACAAGAATAAAAGCCAACAGTCCCACACTGCTCGTTGTCACAGACCACTGTGCAGATGTACTGAGACTGCAAATTTTCTGGGGTACCTGGCCAAGACAAAGCAATCTTTCTCTCTAACACCAGAACAAGAGGACATGGCCTCAAACTGCGCCAGGGGAGGTTTAGGCTGGCTGTTAGGAAGAGGTTTTTCCCAGAGAGAGTGATCCCTCATTGGAATGGTCTGCCCAGGGAGGTGGTGGAGTCGCCATCCCTGGAGGTGTTTAAGGTCAGACTGGATGAGGAGCTCAGTGACATGGTCTGGATGGTGGGAGGCTTGGATGGATGGAGCGTGGTGCCCGTGGTTCCACACTTGTGGGCCTGATCCCTGGGTGGGCGTTCGCTTGGGAGTTGGACTCGATGATCCTGTGGGTCCCTTCCAACTCAGAATAACCTGTGAACTTGTAATCAGGCCCTATCCTCTGCAGCAATATGGCTCCTGCTTTTCCCAGTATGACATTCACACCAACCTGGGTAACACAAGTAGGGCTGCACACCTTTGCCAGACGTCTGCTTTCTTAAATACACAACACTTAAAAATCATGAAGTATAGTAAATGATTAATCATTAAACGTCTACATAGACAGAAACAACTCATTTACACAGGTGGGAGTAAGGAGATGGAGAGCTCCACTGCTGCCTGACAATTGCACACTGATGTGTTTTCTTGTAAATCATATAATGTGTCAAAGTATCTTCTAGAGCAGAATAACCCTGCCCTGGTTCACTCAGAGGCTGGACAGAAGAATGTAGGGCTGTTTGCTCAGTATATTTGAAGACATCACCACCTATTTGCAGTCTAATGCCTCCTAAGTTCCTTTACACAAAACATACATCCCAAGAGTTTATTTTCTCCAATAGTCACTGCCTGTGCCACAGAGATGGAGCTAAAAGTCAGAGTTCTTAACCATAAGTGCAAGAGGTAGAGAAGCTACTCTTCCATGGCTAATGGGGCATGGGACAGTCTACAAATATCCAGAACTAAATAGGAATGCACTGAATAGAGAAGGCACTACTTAAGATGTTTATGGGTATTAAAACAGTGAGGTGAGTGAATAAAATCATAAAGAAAAGGAATATGCAAATATCAGGAAAAGTAAACTTCCTCAATGTCATCTCTTTGAAGCTGCTAAGTGGGTAATGAGGCCAACTTTCATGAGGGACACAAAAATGCTGATAAAAAGGAATGGAAAATGAACTACAGAACCTATATTGCACTGGCACAAAGGTGATATTGACCCTGACTCAGAGGTGTAAACTAGTGTATTTCTAGTTTTAAAAGCTTCACATTCCCAATATAACAATGGTATAGAAGAGTGACAGGAATCACATGTCAATATTCTCAGGGAAAAAAAAATCAACATCATGTGTGGTTCCTGTACAACACATTTCTTGGTGTGCTAAGTATCACAGTATAGAAAAGGCTGGAAAGGACCTTGAAGATCATCTAGTCCAACCTATAGCCCAACTAACCTATCCTCTACATCTAGATCATATCACTCAGTATGTACATCCCCCTGCTTAAAATTTGCACCCAAGGACTAGTCTCTCATTGTATGTGCAGAACAGCATCAGACCAACTTCCAAACACACCCAACGTGTTATTATAATGGAAGGTTTATTATCCTGAGCAATGACTGAGGTGTGTGAGGTGGTCAGACTTGGTTTCCCCTGCACCAGGAATCTCGGAATCCACCCTGTGCACATGTGTGTGATCCCCGGTGAGGATTAAGTTATCAAATCCTTTTAAGTGACACCAGTTAGACCAGCGACCTAANAAACAGTGAGGTGAGTGAATAAAATCATAAAGAAAAGGAATATGCAAATATCAGGAAAAGTAAACTTCCTCAATGTCATCTCTTTGAAGCTGCTAAGTGGGTAATGAGGCCAACTTTCATGAGGGACACAAAAATGCTGATAAAAAGGAATGGAAAATGAACTACAGAACCTATATTGCACTGGCACAAAGGTGATATTGACCCTGACTCAGAGGTGTAAACTAGTGTATTTCTAGTTTTAAAAGCTTCACATTCCCAAGATAATAATGGTATAGAAGAGTGACAGGAATGTCAATATTCTCAGGAAAATAAAAAAAATCAACATCATGTGTTGTTCCTGTACACCACCTTTCTTGGTGTGCTAAGTATGTACATCCTCCTGCTTAAAATTTGCACCCAAGGACTAGTCTCTCATTGTATGTGCAGAACAGCATCAGACCAACTTCCAAACACACCCAACATGTGCATTACAATGAAAGGTTTATTATCCTGAGCAATGACTGAGGTGTGTGAGGTGGTCAGAATTGGTTTCCCCTGCACCAGGAATCCTGGAATCCACCCTGTGCACATGTGTGTGATCCCCGGTGAGGATTAAGTTATCAAATCCTTTTAAGTGACACCAGTGAGACCAGCGACCTAAAATAAATCTTCTTCTTTATCTTCTTACAGCCTTGTGGCAGATTTTGCAGCATCTGTTTTCCCTCTTCCTTGCATAGCTAAGCCATGATTTCTTTAATATAAGTTGATGGAACCAGCTATCACATTACCAAAATGCCCACAAGACTGACATCCCAGCCCTGCTGCCAGATGCCTCGCATGGGATGCATTCTTTTGGAAAACTGCTTCCCCAACTTGTTTACCCCAGATGACCTGCTACTGCTACGTGGAATAAAGTGGAGGAGGAAGGGAGAGGAATGGCCCAGTTAGCTGTTGAAATTCATTTAACCTATTTTTTGTCATTCGTGTAATCTAAAAGTAAAACTCAGACCTAATTCTGATGCTCCTGACTTGCTGAAATGTGGAGTAAGAAATGAATAGAACATGCCTCTGGTATTGAGAGCTGCCATGGGCACATGTTATCTGGACCAGGATTTAGTTACAAAATTACTCCATTTTCCACCTGGAAGACCTTGTAACTGTGAATATATTATAAGTTCATATTTGGAGCAAAGTATACTTTATGCTTATCATAATACAGAAGAAATGGCTCTACAAGTATCCAAACTACACAGTTTGTGTCAAGAAGAAATTAGCACAAGAGAAAAATCAGCCTGACACTGCCATCATGTCCCCTGAGAACCGATGGCAGGTAATAAATAGGCACTTGTCAGAGGAGCAAGTTTTTGGGGTAAGGAATCTCTGCTCTCCAAAGAGACAACACAGTTCACAGTATCACAGTACAGATCAGGATGGAAAGGACCTCAAAGATCATCTAGTCCAACCTATAGCCCAACTAACCCAGCATCTACATCTAGATCATATCACTCAACATCTCATCCAGCCTCTCTCCAGGGCTGGCGACTCAACCACCTCTGTGGGCAACCCATTCCACATCCAGATCACTCTTTCAGTAAAAACCTTNGCTTCTTTCACTAGTATGAAACTATACATAATTTTACTACCAAAATCTAAAAGCACTGAATGCCTGCAAGCCATGGTAGAACAAAATGACAAATGGGTGTAACTCAGACAGAGAGATGAAGCACAAAGGCAGCCTGAGGCTTGGATGGATGGAGCGTGGTCCTCGTGGTTCCACACTTGTGGGCCTGATCCCTGGGTGGGCGTTCGCTTGGGAGTTGGACTCGATGATCCTGTGGGTCCCTTCCAACCTGTGAGCCATGTGTAGGTGGCTGCAGCAGGGCCACCTTCCTTTGCTGCAGTCCCACTCAGCAGTGCCAGCAGGCCAGGGGGGCAGTACTCACGGGAATAGCCGGCAGTCGTGCCCTCCTGCGCCCTCGGGAAATGTTCTCTGTCAGTTCCGGCAGTAAGAGACAGCGACCGTGTGTCTGAATCTGGGGAATTGGTTCTGGTGTCCATATCGCCTTTCAGAATCAGCCAACTGGTCTTTAGCTGGAGAGAGTAAAAAGCCAGTTACAAGATACAGGATTAACACCTGAATGCACGTCTCTTAGCACGCCTGTCTTGGATGTCTTGTGAACTGCTCGTATGTTTATGCTCATTGCACCTTGTACCACCCTTTATCAGATTATAAAACTTGACCATAGAATAACTCAGACATCACAGCTACCAAGAACTTTTAACTTCCAGCTGAGCTCAGGATAGTTTCTCTGTTCATGCAGCTGCTCACTGTGCCTCACTGCAGAAGATGTACTATGTCATTTCTTATAACTAATCTCCTGCCAACATTTTCCTTCTGTGCTAATATGCACCCTAAGTAAAATCCTGCAGAATTAGCTAAATCACCAATATATGTATTGAGATCAAGGGAAAACCCATGATCTTATTGCTCTTAATCTCAATATCCCTGCTTCTTTTTAATGTAGAATGTAGATTCTTTGGAAAGACCTAAAAGTAGTAATGATTAGTTCAGTTATATGAGAGAATACCTTTAAGTATGAGTGTGTTTTAGAAAATAGTTGCTTCAAGAAAGATCAAATAAACAAATCCTCTCAATTCTGTCTAATCATTACCTTCTTACTGTCCTGATCCAAGCTTCCATCCTCCCCTTCTGATCTTCTTGCTGCTGGAAGACAAATTTTAAAAATTAGAACAGATTATATCTTTTATTTGTCTTTTGTTTTGACTATAGTTATGTTCCAAATATTCCTAGGAAGAGGAGGAGAAAATCAGTTTAAAAAAATAGAGCTGGGCAGAAAATTCAATGCGTGGAGCTATGGTTTCACAGAGTTTCACAGAAATAAGTTTGAAATTACTTTAGTAACACTCATCCTTCAGGTAACTACATCTGGTCACACAGATATTTTGTGGTTGGCACACCTGGATATCCCAGGTTCCCAAAGAAGAGATGGGAAATGATGGGAAAGAATATCATGAACAAACTTGGAATTATCTCTTCAAGAAACCTGCAAGACGGATTGTGTCTCACGCTAAGACTCAAAATCCTTGGCCAAACACTTTTCTGACTGTATTGTCCTCTTATGAGTGTTTTAATGAAAAAAATTTTGCTAATATTTTACCATTAGTTTGTTTTCTTGTAACTTACCGACTGAATAAAACTGAAAACCTAAAAGCTGTTCATCAGAAAGTCCCCAACCATCAAACGTGTCTTTTATGTTCCAGACTTTTTTCCAGACACTGAATGACACCTGAGAATCTTACATCAAGTTTTCGTGCCAAATTCCACGTAATTTCAGATAGGTCCTCAAATTTTAAGTCCTACTTGCCTTTGTATCACTCTGTGTAGTTTTGGGGAGAGTTTTAATAGATGAGGAAACTAATGAGGAAAAAAGACCCTCCATTGCAAGAAGGACCTAAACCTCGTTCACTGACATTTTGGGAGCACGCTCTAAAAATCACCAGTCAGCAATTTGTTCTAGGTTAAGTGCATGGGTCTTGCTCTCACTAAATCATAAATTCATACAGAGAAGCTGATGCATTTTTTGGAATTTTTTTGTTTATTTCAAGACATTGATGGTTTCCAATGAAAAAAATCAAGTTTAATTCAAGCTGCTATCCAGAAATTTCAAATGCCCCGCAGAATCCTGAGAGCATCTGGCTTCAAAGAGATGCAGAAGATTACAATCAAAACCACTGGGGGCTGTGAAGGCTGGCCCCTCTCAAGTTCCTCAGAGAGCTTCATACATCACATCCCTGGCACACAAATCCAAGTGCCCTGAATTCCACCAGTACTGAGCTGTTCTGCTGCCAACCCCAATGTGAACTGTCAACTGCAGGTTTCAATTTTTTTTTAAAATAACTTCGAATGACGTTCAAGTATTTCTAAACCATGAGCACAGACATACCAACAACCATGAAGGCTACTACATTATTCACTCTGCAATCACAGGTCGCAGCCTGATCTCTCATAGGTCCCGTTTTTCCACCACACATTTTCATTCTGAAGTTGGGTATTTGCAATAGAAACACAGAAGCTGTAGCTACAGCAAATCTACTGAAATCTTTTAAAGCCAAATGTTTTGGAAGAGCTCCTTGCACTTTTTGTTTTGAAGAACATTTTTGTGCTTGTTTGTTCAAGCTTGGCCTCTTCAACAAAGGAATGTTCTCTGGCTCCTTTTCAGCCTGTATTAGTTTAGTGTCCCATCAGCTTGAGGAGGTGAATCATCATGTGTTCACACTTTTAGTGTAGTCCTCCCAGAACAAAGGATGCATAGTTTTAAAATTTTATTTTACTTTATAACCTTTTTCTTGGAAGGAAAGTTTATTGATTTTTTTTTTTTTGTTACCGTTTTCTGGGTTTCATTTTGTTTTTTAGTTCTAACAAATTATTGTAAATTGTCATTTCCCTCGAAAGATAAAAATGATAACCACATAGAAGAGTAATTTTAAAAATCATGTTGATTGGGTAACTTAGAAATAGCTGAAGGCCACTGTAAAAGGTATTTTCCTAGTCCTGGCTATAAAGGCAGTGATCTATCTAGAGTTTAGATAAATTAATTTTCTATAATTCATCCTGTATCATGAACCAAGAACAACATCAAACCTCACTGAGAACACAATAAACACCCCAACATGGAAGTTGCACTGATGCTAATTAGTCAAATATACAGAAAAATAACAATAGAAGAAAGCAGACTTTATAGTTTTCATGTTTACTAGGGTCTTAGTTCAGATTCTCAGTGCCATAGAAAAAAAATCACATATTTCTTTCTCTTGTTTAGGATCTTGTTATTGGGACTGCCAAAGGTTTTTCCAGTCACATCTTGATGATGTTTTCTGCTACTAAATCTGGTCCAACTGCCATGGTATGACTGTATTTGCTCTTGGTATCTTACAGCTTGAAGAACTTGCAAATAAAAAGCAGATATTTCACACATATCATTTATCAATTAAAACCACTTATCAGTGAAGATATTTTCTCCAGCAATTTAGAAGTCAGATTCACAAAAACTAGATATACCATGGCATAGTTTGAAAACAGAAGGAAAAACCTTCCCCATTTACACGTTTCCATCATTTCATAAATAAGAAAACTGCTTTGAAGTCAGCATCAGCTCTGGATTATCAAAACAAATCAAAATGCCATTATCCCAGTTTTGGAGAGCTCACTGTATCCCTGGACTGCATCTTATAAAAAAGCTATTTAATTGTCATGCTATTTTTCTCCTGTTCTATTTGAAATTACAGGGACATAATGAAAGGCAAAGACTACAGCAAAGAAATGAGAGCCAACATTTTTTTTACAAAGACATGTAGAGAAAGGTGCAACAGCTAAAAGCAGACTGTACCATGCTGTTTGTAGATAGGAGGTTTCCTATAGATGTTGTCTTTTGCGCCAGTGTCTGAGGGAGAGGAAAGAGAAAGGAAAGAATGAAAGAGTCAGCCAGCACTCCTTACCACACTGCTCTTGTCTCCTCTCAACAACACCAACAATGCAAAAAACTTCAGCAAAGATTTATTCAGTGGTTTGCTATCCACTGGTAATTATGAGAGAATGGAGTTTTATCCATCATCTTTATGTACTGAAAACATTGATTATGCAACATAATACCCTCTCATTCCCTCAAAATGCTCTAAGACACCTTCAACACTGAGACACCATCCATGGCTGATATGTAGGTGGTTTCATCTGCACTACCAATGGAGACTTCACAGATAGCAAAGAGAAAGTGGCCACACTTGTTACTACTTAAATTTCATATAGGGGCACAACAGACTACTGGGAGAGTCACACTTGAAAAAGGACTTTCTCAATTAACTACAAATAAAGTGTACATGTTCATAAATGTCTATGCTGGTAATATCCAATATCCTTACAGGAAATCCTGTAATTTTCTATATTCTGAATGGTATGGCTAACTTGGCTAACTTCTGCCCACAGCTGGTGGGATCCCATATCTGGGATCCCATATCACGTTGGGCAGACATCACCCCAAACCCCTTGAGCAGATACAATTCCCAGCTGTGGTCTGTTTACAGGAACATTAACCCCAGAAGCTAAACATGAATAAATAAACTATCCCAGAGAACGGGTAGATGTGCTTAGCAGTCAAAAAGCTGAACAGTGTGGATATAAATTTAATGTGCTTGTAGACTGAAAGTAAACTTGGAAACAGTATAGTACATATGCAAAGTCAGCCACAGTGAACTTCCTGAAGTTCTGAAGTCTTCCAGCTATTTTTAAAGCTTATGCTAATACGACTTTTACGTTCTGAGAATAGATGGATAAGGAAAAAAAAACCCCAAACCCCTTCAGTCATTCCTCCTGCACATAAATTCAACAGACCTATGCAGTTATGTAAGTCACAGAATCTTAGAATCCATAAGACTGGAACAGACCTCTAAGATCACCAAGTCCAACCATTAACCCAGCACTGGTGTAACTTGGTGGTCTTAGTAACACTTGGCACTGTGTGCATCCGTCCTGTAAAGAATTTGTCTAAAAATACATGAGCACACAGCTGTCTAACTCTTTTAGAAATGAAGTTTAACAGGTAACGGATATTTACTCCTCAGACGTTTTCTTGTCTTGCTCTTTGAAATTCACAAATCAATACAAAAAAAAACAAAACCAAAACATTCAGAAGAGAATAAACAGGTGCCAGCACTCGAAGACCAAAAGCTAAGCAGTTAATGCCTACCTGGAATATGGAAATGCCTAGGAGCCTGCTGATAGACAGAAGGTGAAGATTTGCTGTCAGAGTACATGGATAAGCTTGGAGTGCTCCGACCACTTTCACTGCCTCCAAGGGGAAGAGCAAAGAAAGCAGATAAAAGAAAAAAATGGAAAGCAAAGTAGAGTATTTCAAGCATAAAAGCTTGTCGAGAATGACTTGTTAATCCAACAGTTATATGTTTTTTGCAAAACCCATTATTTTTCAGCACAGTACATTGGCTCGAACTCCAAACACCTCACAAAAAATTAGTATCAGATTGATATCAGATTAAACTGCCCTACTTCGAAATTAAAGCTTCTCTTTTAATGACACTTCCATCAAGAAACTCAAAGAATGAGTATACCCACAATCCTGTAGTGTGTTTTGCATAGCCTTAACTAATAATCTATTGATCAAGTGTTTTAAAGGTTTAATGCTTTGGCTCATAGCCTGCCCCTGTAACCAGTAATGAAATAATTCAGTAGTGTTTAATTTATCTCAAAGCAGGACTAGACCAAAATACAAGCCCCATGGTTAAGTCAAACAACCTTGCATGTATCAATGACAAAAACAGATATGGAAATCTGGCTCTTGATTGCAAACTTTTCCCACAGGTAACATGCCACAGCATCTTTATGCAAACAAGGTTGGATTATCAAGTCATGGATCTATAATGCCATAGTTACTTCACCAAGTTTCAAGACATACATAGGACTGTTCCATATTAATTTTTCCACTTGTTTTGTCAGAAACTCATTAGGTGCCATTCCTTTCCTCTTAGCTTATGTCCCTGAAGCACACTCTATGGCATTATAGTGCTGCTCAGCAAACAAAAAAGTAAAGCTCTACTTTTTTGGGACTTGTAAAATCCTTTTAATTTACAGCACTGTTAAGCAACTGGAAGCAAACATGACATTTATTCTCACATAAAATGATCGTTAATTCTTTGTTATTGTTTTAGTGTGGATGAAGCACAAATTTAATGACTGGTAACAATGAAATTACAGCAAGTTTTTTCGAGGGGTAAAGAAAGTGCAGCAGCTCAGGGTATTCGATCTGTAACTGAGTTCTGCCCTCATGGAGGGGACACTTTAAAGCCAATGATTATCAGAACCATCCAGGCCATGCCCTGCTGACAAACAGTGGACGCACTGTCATCAGACTGTCACCAAAGCTAGACTTGACATGCACCACTGAGGTCAGCAGGAGCAGAAACAGGACAGACAAGTTCAGAAGAGCGTGCTGTGTACCTCAGGACAACACACTGGCCAACCCATTCTGAATTTTGTGTCTGCAGTGTTATTAAAACGCCAAAACCATTCAGCTGTGACCACTGTGTGCTCAGGAACAGTGATTTCTCATTGAAAAAGTGTCATCTGAGAGGCTGAGAAATGGAAATCACAACTACATGTGCTGATACCTTTGGTCCTTCCAACGTGTAAAGAAAGAACTACAAAGAATCTGGGACATCACAAACATGCAGTCAGGAAATCCTCAGACAAGGAACCTGATGTCTATTCACTTCCTTGATTCCCACTTTGCTCTTGGAAGAAAACAAGTGGTGACTGACAGGTCTTCACTGCACATTTAAGAATTCCCCTTCTTTGCTGCTTGCAGCCCAGATTCCCGGCCATCCTTACTAAATGGAAGAAGTCTCAACGACACTGGTAGACACTTGTTAAAGTAAGCTCCCTTATCACTCAAAAAATTCTATAAAATCTTGTCATGTCATTCATTCAAATGAGATGCTGTTATTGGAGTTTTCTAACTTAAACAGAAAACGAAAGTTCTCAAGCGATTTTCACAGTGCATTAATTCCTGATACACTTAAAAATTAGAATGCGATTAAAAACGTATATTCATATACGACCTGCATGAATAATCCATTCATTGAACAGTGACCCAAGGTGCTGGTGTCATACACACACAGAAAGTTATTCTTCACAGATAGAGTGTCAGCAAGGAATGAGGAGGAAGCGTTAATTAAGAGGAATAAACTTTTAAGAAAAAAGGATGCGAGAGCAAGTACCAGGGGAGAGAGCAAATCTACAAATTCCTCAATGCAAGGATCATCTGTGTGGAGCAGTTTGCACAGCCATCACCTCTAAATTGCTCTAAATGGAAAAATTAAGGATGAAACAATGGGAAAGGATCTGCCACTGATTTTGGCAAATGTGAGTAGTAGTATTTCACATTTTGAAAAAAAATACAAGAAAAAAGTTCAATAACAAAGAGAGTTACAGTGTAGGAACTGCAGACTCTTGCTTAAACTAGGCTATAATTTAAATCTCCAAAATGAGACTTTGCCAATGAATTATCTCTTTCAAGTTTTGCCTGGTATACCCTGAAAAGAATCTTCAAATAAGATCTCAGAGAAAAGACAACTACCAGCGAGAGCAGTTTTTCAAACTTTTGGGTTTGCCTTCTTTCACAAGCAGCCACAGCCTGTGATCCGCTCTACCGGTCAGTGAAGAGCAAAAAAACCCCAGAATTCTGAACTCTTCCCTGGATTTTGTTTAACTTGGAAAGATTCTGGAAAGGCTTACTTTGAACTTGAGTGTTGACCACAAAAAACTTGTGTCCTCTGGCTGCTGACAGGGCTTTAACTCTGCTTTTAACCCTGTGTGTGTGGAGGCAACTGAGCAGGCAAATGTGGGGTGTTCGTTTCAAAGGACTGTCAGGGTAAGTATAATATTGCTTGTACCTCCTTCCTAGTCAGCTATTATCTTACCTGGGAGGATGGGAAACTTGATAAGTTACAAAACGAGCTGTCTGAGTTCAGGATTGGACAACAAACAAATGCCACCGGCCTGATGAGGGAGATGTCCAAGCCTATTCATGAAACTGCTTCCTTTAATATCTCTGCCCGTGGTGCATTAAGTTACACAAAGTTGTTTGGTTTTTTTATTACTAATTCTTTTCTAATTTTCAAAGCCAAATAAATGGGCTCTAGAAGCTGTGCTCC
This sequence comes from Pitta sordida, assembly GCA_013390025.1. NCBI lineage: Eukaryota > Metazoa > Chordata > Aves > Passeriformes > Pittidae > Pitta > Pitta sordida. The sequence goes on from WEKX01001338.1 coordinate 140,637, forward strand.
TGCACTAGAAAGGCAAGATAATTTCTGCCTAGTAAAAGTAAGGTTTCTTTTCAGCAGGGCTCAGCATACTCAGTGACTCCATCACCTCAACAGGAGGAGCTACACCAACCATAGGTGTTTAGAATATCACACCCCACAGACTCCCAAAGGCATGAACTGTGAAGCTTTCTCGAAGTGAGGCTGTCACAGGACGTATTTTGAAGACAAAAACCCTTAAAACAGCACAGCCAAATCATTTTTCTTCATGTTAAAGAACAGTTCATTGTATTGCACTTCAAGGGTGCTAGACCCTAGCACACTGATGGAAGAACAGGAACTCAGCAATCATATTTTTCACCGGAAAAAATTGCAAACCATGTCGTTCTCAGGAAGAATATGATGCAAACTCAGTGAAATCAAAAGGAATTTCAAAAGGAATCGAAAGAAAACGTTTTCATTTCCCCAGGGTAGTAACATATCTGTCTCCCAAAAGCTTAAAGAAATGTGGCAAATGTGGGGTGTTCGTTTTACGAGGAGTATTTCAAGTATTGTAAAGCAGTGTGTTATTTTTGGATTTAATGGCATTTTTTTAAAAAAAAAAAGCATGATTCCACTTTCTTAAAACCAAAGTGGCAACATTAAGGTTGGTCTGGATACAAAGCAAGTGTTGCTACAATCCTATTCTTCCCACACTAACCACTCTGAAGAGGAAAAAAAAGAGCACATCCACGACATCAACCAGCTCCTCCAGATAAGGACAAAAAAGGGTGTGTACCAACATTCCAAGCAATGTGTGGGAGGGTGGTACTGCTGCTGGTTGTGGTAAAGAGCTCTGTGGGTAAAACCCTAAAAAGGCAACAAAGAGTTTGATCTCATCGGGTTTTTTTTCTCTGAAAATTTCCCTCAGGGCTGTATTTTGAAACTCAGCTGACTTTCTGGACGCCTCAGGGCCCAGTGAAGAGGCACCAGTTATTATTCCAAAGGCAGTGAGTGCCTGCTGTTCACTGGAGCGTGCAAGTCTAGTCCCTGCAGAGGGTCACTTTTTTGTCTGTAATGGTTACAATGGCAAGAACAGTTTTATTTTATTAAATCAAACATTACATGAGAGTCAAGGAACAGGCACTGTTTGCCATTCATGTCTCCTCACAGCTCATATTGTTACCACAGAAAACTGACTTGGGGAAAACACATGTGGTAGCTGAATGTCTTCTCTTTCTTACTTTTAGCTAGAAAAATAGCCTTTGCCTCAAAGTTTCTTGGCATTCCTCAGTTCTATCTTACATCTGTGACGTGGAAGTTGTTAAAAGTTAATATCCACAGCAGAAAAATTCATGGCAAGGAGAATAGATTCAGTTACTCTGTTTCCTAATACATGGCACAGATTAATTGATGATCAGTGCAGCTGTGTTGATTTAACCAGCTGCCATAATGTTTGGCAACGCTGCAAATAATATGAAGAATATCTAAATGTAGGTTAGAAGGTTGTATCCAATGTATAAGCTTATTATACTACTTAGCACCACCAAAACAGGGTAAAGATATTTTAGAACAAGCAGACTTTTAAATAATTCCCTCCCTCAGTGTCATTATAAAAGCTAATTCCTTCCCTCCACCCCTTTGAAAGACACTCAGCAGTCATTGAAAAAAGCAAAAATAAAATAACCTATGAACCACTCAGTTCATAAAACTTACACAGTACATCGAGAAAGCACTTGCACAAAATTAAGACAAATTTTATCCAAGTGGAAGCCATGCTTGCACAGACATAAAAGTGAAACACAGCTGAATAGATCTACAGTACCACAGCACGGTTTTGCATTCCTGGACCTTACCTTTGAAGAAAGGGATGTAATGATGTCTGAATGTAGATGTAGGGCTTGGGTGTTGGGGCAGGGAGATGCAGCTACTGGTACCAAGACTCTGAGTACCAGCTGGGGGCAACAGAGAGTAAGTGAAAATAAACTATTTAGTTCACTTACTGAAAGCCACAAATTACAATGCCATCCTTTTTGTTTGTCTGTTTGTTTGTTTTTTCAGGAACATTTTCCTCCTGATGCTTAGAAAACATAGTTTATCTTCAAGATTCATCTTTCACTGACAGTGGCCATACTAAGGAATTGGCCAAGGGGCTTTCTGCAGACAGAAAGAGCATCACAAAACGCTGTCAAGCATCAGAAAATATTCCAGAAAAGGCACCACAAAAAGCATGGCTGCACTCAGGGGAAAAACCTACGTATTCAAAAGTTGCAAGAGGGAATGATAAATGCTCGGAATGGATCTAATGAAATGAAATGGGGAGAGCCTTGTCTCTGCTGAGAACTGTGCCATGAGTGGGTCCAGTTCTCACTGCTGTTGGCACACACTGGCACGATTTAGCTCACAAGGCACTGGGGCACTCCAGTGCATGGCTAATTTAAGGACTTAAAGAAACATCCTGAAGTTATTTGAGCTCTGAAAGTTAGACATGTGATTAAATACCTTGATAAACATGCTCAAAAGTCATCTCTATTTGCTTTGCTGTAATAATGTCCTGATAACACATTTCTGGAGGCGTCCAAAATATGTACAGGACCCAGGGCTGTAAATACGACAGGGCTTTTGTACCATTATCCCATTCTAAGCTCAAAAGGTGGTGATCTCTCCTCTGTGCGTGACAGGAGCACCAACACAACTGCTACTACAGACCAAAGTTGCAATGAACTCTGCTATAAGCTTCTCAACTAAATCAATTTGGCCTTCAAACTCCAGCCATTAGAACCATTAGTCATTCCTCCAGTTTTGAAGTAAGTGAGAGGAGACATGAACCACGATCTTATGGTGCAAGAAGGGACATGAAGTCACTCGATCACCTTCTTGGCTTTGTGTGCATTCATTGTTACTGTGCCACACTTTGAAAGAGCTGTGGATTGCATGTGTACCTTCAGACAGGATGGGACCAGGATGAAGCCCTTTAAACTGTTCCATCTTGTGTCTACATAAAATCAGATTTTTTTAAATGCCCACTCTTGTTTCTTTGAAGCATATTCCAGAAGCACTTGTTTCCTTTCTCTCCACGGGACTCTTGTGCTCACAGCAAATAAATCAATGCAATGAACTGCTATTTCACCTTAAGCCCCTGTCTACCAGAGTCCATTCTACTTACAACATAAAACCAAGTCGTGGAAAAACCCAGAGAATAAGTCAGGCTGCTTTTTGATTACCTGGTCTGCTGTAATGCTGAGGGGAATGGGAGGTTGGGGTGTAGCGACCATAGCCCAGTGACCCAGCAGAGCTAGGGCTTGACGTCCTGTACTGCTTGAAGGATCTATCATCTTGGTCACCCTGAGTGGAAGAGAGGAAACACATGTCATTAGGGAAGAGAAATAATTCATGAAACAGGAAGAATATGGCATTTTGCATGTTTCTGTGCTGTGCAGATGGAAGTCGTTGTCCTAAGATTCCGAGCAATCCCAATGACATTGGGATGGAAGCCTTTCAGCATCTCCACTGCAGCGTGGCTGACAGAGCTCTGCCAAGTGTCAGAGAACAGTCACGTTGCCAGGAAAGTCAGCACACAGACGAATTTAAAATTACAGTATGACTGGAAAAGAACATGTACTGGCAGGTGGAAGATGAGGTCAGGTTAGCATGATGGCATCATGACAACTTTGTACCCACATGAATGGATGCTACAGACAACACAGAAATCAGCATTTGCTGGTTTCATTAAATCACAAAACTGACTGTATAAATTGCCCAGTGTACCATACATTATGCTAGGAACTAAATATAAACACTCACATACAGCATTAGCATTAATGCTGCATCACTGTGCAAAGCAAACAACACCATTCATTTCCCACTAAAGCCTTGGCTTCAAGCAGTTAAAACCACTGAGACAAATGGATGTGGAAGTAAGTTTTTGTAAAGCAGCTATATCAGCAAATTTAAATTTCTTGTTTCTGTTAAGGCAAGTTAAAATTGGCTTCAGTTAACTTCAACTTAGAACAAATCATTGTAAGGTGCTTAAAGATGCTCTTTAATGGAAAGTCATACTCCAAAAAGTGCTTCCCCTTCCCTATCCCAGCAGAAATGAGAGAAGATATGCCACACCATAGGAGGTGTTAGTCACTTGTCATCATGAATGTGGGGACACCTTCAGACTTCTGTATGACTCCCACTGGATCATTGATCATCTAAACACAGAGTAGATCCTCCTTGGCACCATCATCATCTCCCAGATTCCTATCAGGACAACTAAATGACATCTATCCATCCATCTTCAGATGGATTTGGCTTCTCTGGGATTACTCTTGACTCCACAGAGATGCACCGTATCTCACATCACCAATTTTCCTCCTGTGGTCCAGGTGTGCTCCATTCCTTCAATCTCATCCCAGACCCACCAAGAGTGACTTTTCAAAAGTGGAAAATCAGTTTTGTACAGTGGTCAGCAGTCTTGCTGCTTTAATATCAAGTTCAGAAGAAATTACGTAAAAAGCAGAGAACACCTGATGCCTTCCCAGTGGTTAAAGTTTGTGATTTACAATCCTTAATTAAAATTTGCAATATTCCATGATTACCAAAATTTTGCAGTATATAAAACTGGGCTAATGGAGAAATGAGCCAGACTCCCGATATGTAATTGTGTATGTAATTTGGGAAACTGTGCAAAATGCTTTCACTGCTTCCAAAGTGATATTTCTTGAAGCTATGTCTAGTTTTGGTCACTAAAGCACATCAAAATACACAGACCTCGAAGCTCAGGTCTGTGCAAATGATTTAACAGTATGTGAGCACAAATGGTGTAAGTATTTTAACTATTTGTGGAATAAAAAAAATGAGGGAAGAGGAAGGAAGAGAAAGCTCTGCCGAGCATTAATTCAAGTGAACTCGTGCTGGCAGCTTTAAATGTAAACATAAATCATATTTCCCAATATAACTTATTTAGTAGAGCTTGAAGAAGTGACCACCATAACCACCTTTATTTTGGAAAGCAGAACCATGGAGGACAGTGGACAGACACACAAATGACAATTCAGAAGCAAAGCACTTACTGAACACAAGTGAACACTGTGAAAAGCTTAAATTATAAACCCCATGCACTGTAGAGGCAGGAGGCACACCCCACATTTATCTGGTTATCGAGATGACCAAGTTTATGCATCACAGAATGTGTCAGAATAGGAGAACAAAGGCTTTGGGGATTACCTCAGTAGGTGTTGGAGAGAGCAACTGAGGTGACTGCAAACGGCAACACACAACAAATTAGTGATACAAATTCATGCATGATGTTACTTGTGAGAAGAACTACTGCTAAAATATCACTATCCATGCATTACACATGATACAGTCAGCAAAACCACCTGTCAATTAAGTTAGGGCAATTTTTCTTACTATCTGTTTTGAAGTAAGTACATAAGGAATAACTCTTAAATAATTTCGTATTATCCTTCTAGTGATCTCTCTGCTAGAGTCCTGTACCATGGAGTGTGCTGCTAGGAGGGAATTCCCATTTAAAGCAACTGAAGCTACAGACAAACCTTAATTAAATCTGCATTGAAAGACCAAAATCAGGACTAGAACTGTTTTAAGGGAAGGTAAAATATCTCCCCGATTTAATTTTCAATGAAACATCATGTAATTTGACAATTTGCTGTTCATTTTAACTTCAAAATTAAATGTCATGTTTGTTCAATTGAGCAAATCCACTGAAACTATTGTATGTGCAGGTAGCACACAGGATGCTGGAATTTGGAAGTGAGGGTTTGGCTGGTTTTTGTGTTTTTTGGGGTTTTTTTTGCCTGGCAATATAAAGGATAAAAATGTTTGAAGCACCAGGAAAACGTGCATGTTGGACTGAAAGCACAGAACAAAATCACCTTGGAGCAAGTGCAATGAGTGAGTCCTCACAGACTCAGAAGGTTGTGCAGAAGATGGTTTGGTCTGTGTATCTCTGCCAAGCCCAGATGTCACCAGGCAGTTGAGGAGGGCCACAGACATTATCAGCACCAACAAATTTTGACACAGAAAGGAAGTGCTTATGCTCCATAGGGTTCAGGGCTAGGCAGCAACTTTTGGTTTCGTGAAATCAGAAATCTAAATACCATTTCAGCCCTTTACCAAATACAATTTTAATTCTTTTCATATACATTATTCTGGAGCTACTGTGGTACATCATTGTGCAGAGAGGACTTGAAAGAAAATCTGCAAAACCTAACCTGCACTTCACCCCACAGCAGTATTGAGACTTCAGTAGTACTGATTAAGTACAAAAGGCAGAGGTGATAGCAGGATTATTGTAAATTAGGATTATTATAAATGCTATGGGTATTAATTACAGCATTAAGTTCTGCACCTTCACTTACACCTATAGGGAACAAAGCAGACTTCCATTCTAGACTATATATATATATATATCTTGCAAATACCTAGCATATGTAAGAGGCTTGATTTGTTAAAACATAGCAAAAATTATAAAAGAAATCAGAAAGTCAAGTCAAAGGTAGATACGCTGAGAGAAGAAAAGCTAACTTGCATGACAGGAGTTATACACACCTATGTTTCACAATGCCCAGAATTAATATTAGTATATTAGTAATATGTTAAATTAGATTTCATTAGCACAAACTGTATCATCTTAGCTCTGCATATGAAAAGGCTGAAGTGCATGCATGATACGAGGATGAACTTTAGTAAGGGAGAGCTGAAAGAAATTTTTACATAGGTAAGTGATACCCTTGTTGTGTTACCAAAATAACATGGTGCACTTCAGAAAAAAAAAAACCCATGAAAGACATTTGGCTTTGCTTCTGATTTCTCCATTATAGTTGGCAATGGTTCCTGTTTGTTACTGCATGCAGAACTACTGTTATGGAAAGCCACATTTTAATTACGTGTCATCTCTAAAAAATGATCACAGAAATTCTTTAACTTCTACAAACTGAAATGTGAAATGAACACCTTGGTCTTGTTTGAGGCCTTGTGAATGAATGGATGATATGACTCAATTAAGTTACTAGAGTTACATTTTTTTAAAGAAGTTATGCACGTTTAATAGTGTTCAGCAACACGTTCAATGATGCACACAAAATCTGAAACTCATAGTAAAAAAAAAATACCCATGTTTCAGTACCTCCCCGTAACTATGCCTGTCATCTGAAGAGTAACTGATATATGGAGAATAGGAGATCATGTCTGGGCGGTCAATGTTATAGATGGCTTTATTTTTAGGAAGAGCAGCCAAATCCCTGTAGTCAAGAATCTCATCTCCAAGCTTTGCCTAAGGAAAGGAGGAAAGAAAGCAGTGAGAATAAGAAAGAATATGATCGGGATGCAAACAGACAAGGACAGATAAGCGCAGGTAGAAAAGTTATCATCACAATAAACCACTTTTCGTGTTTGTGCACATACAAATCTCTTGTATCTCCTACACAACTACTGCAGTTTCATTTGTATAGTGTTGACTTTGTCATTGACATTTGACAAACGTGAGTAGCATAGCATCATTCCAATGCTGTGGTTACACCCCATTTACTCCTGGCTGCAGAAACAGATAGAGGGGAGAGATATTGCAGTGTTTTTCAGGCAAAGCACCTGTGCAGAATTCCCTTACTGTAAGCAGTAGTGAATAATCTATGTATTTCCAATATACACTCTTCAGCTGCTGAGAAACATTAGCCAGGTCTTTAATCTTTCCCATTCAGTTGTGTCCCACAGCTTCACCTCCTGTCCTGTGTCTAACTAGCCCTTAATTACGTGCCACAAACCAGTAGATGATGGATTTTCACCATGGTGGGCGAGATGGAAGATCACAGATGCCACTTAAGTGAAGTTCAACCCCTGTCATGAGACTCACAGAGTCAACAGAGTGAAAGGGCTTCATTGTTCTCCTCAGTCTTCTCTTACTATGCTTATTCCAAAAGTGTAATTATCAAACTGCCACATTCACACAGATTATCCTTAGGATAATTTCACTGAAACTGTATCCAGCACATACTGTCTTGTAGCACATATTTATCTTCAGCATGTACTGTCTTATGATGACAAGTTGGCAAACATTGAGAGTGGAGAAATGGGCAGCATAATTGTCTCATTCCCAGTTCAAGTTTTGCAGAATGATAAGGTCTTTGTTGGCAACAAAACGATGAGTGAATCTTGCTGGTCTCTGAAAAATCTCAGTACGACTGTCATAATGTTTTCCACATGCAAAAATACAAAATTATCCAGGATTTATGTGCGCAGAAATTATATTTTTTCTTAGTATGAGCTAAGAAAATTTCAATCTATCACGTTAATCATACAGGAAAAGTCTAGCCTGACAACTTTCAGTTATCCCTTTTATCTAAAGCAATGCATGAATTTGTGCAAATGTAAACTATACAGAAAGAAGATTCCTCTTCACTAAAAAAATGGTTCAAAGCTGCTACAATCATCACATATTCCCATTCTCAAAACCAATGGAAAAAAACATGTTTCAACCAAGCATGTGATTCTTCATCAATTTATAGATATCACCTTCCTTGTAGCTACTTTAAGCAGCTAAAGAGCAATGAAGTAGACCCTTAATGAAAGCAAGTCCCTTCCTACTGAGAAGCCAGTGGAAAGTTCTGGTGTAGAGACAGGTAATGCAAAGGTAAGGAGTCCATCACATCAGTTCCAGGAACACTCTGGGCAGCACTGTACCTATAAGAATGACCAAGGAGGCTGTGATTTCATTTTTAATGTATCCAGGTTTGTGGACGTTATTCTAGCGAATCCAAAGAAGTTCAGAATGGAAAATATTTAAATTACAGTGAATTACAGTAATTTTGGCCGCCATCTCTCCAGGTAGATGTGCAACTTCCCACTAGACTTCAGAACTGTCAGGAGTAAAACTCATCTAGTTAAATAATTCCCTTCAGTTTAGATATAAAGATGTAGGCAAATGAAATGAAAAAAAAAAACACTTTAGGGATACAGATGCTTTCTAAACACTCAACTCACCCCAGGCATTCAGTCTATACTGGTTTTTTATTTGTTTCCCCTACTTTCAATCAGGTGAGTGAATTTCAAGCCTGCAAGGGAAGGCTCAAATTGCAGCTTAGAGGCTTTAAGCCAGTTCTTTAATAATCTTTACTTTGGATTATGTTAAAAACATGCCCTAAGTCTAGAGTATCCATTTCATTTGAAATATGTAATTTTATAATTGCATAATTGTGAATATGATCTGTATAAAAATAGTGTGATTTCCATTCCTTGTAAGAGAGAACATACAACATAGTTATGCAAACTAGCCTAAACCTTCCAGTTGGATATATCTAAGTCAGAGCACGTAATTGTCTTTAATAAAATTTAGCATAGGATAATACGGGACTTAAACCTTGCTTAATGGCATCATTTAGAAATCAACTCATTTTTAAGTGGTATTTAGAGAATCTGATGGGACATCAACACTAGGGCCAATTTCAGCCTGGATATAATGAAGTCATCACTAAAGATCATGAAAAGATGGCCAGAACCTTCAAAAGGCACTGACTCGTGCCCTCTCAGTGCAAGATGACACCAAAGTCTGTTACCAGCAGATGAAGAAAAGGGATGTACTGGGGTTTTCTGTGGCTGGGTTTCTGGTAGCGGGGGGGCTCTGGGGAGGCTTTTCTTCAAGAACTTGCTGGAATCCTCCCTCAGAGCTGGCAGAGCCAATGCCAGCCAGCTCCTGGCTGGACCCGCTGCTGGCCAAGGCCAGGCCAGTCAGGAGAGAGAGAGATGCCTCTGTGATAACATATTTTAGAAGGAACAAAAAAGTGAGGAAGAAGAAGACAATCACGGCTGCCAGACAAGAGCCGTGACAAGTTGTAACAGCCATGCAGGCACCAAGGCCAGGGCCCAAGGAGGGGCAGGAGGTGTTCCAGGCATCTCCCTGCAGCCCGTGGTGATGCTCATGGTGGAGCAGCTGTGCCCCTGCAACCCATGGGATGGAGAGAACACAGGGATGCATAAAATCCACCTGTGGAGAGGGGAGCCCACGCTGGAGCAGGTGGATGCTGGAGGGAGGCTGCAGCCTGTTGGACCCCACATTGGAGCACAGTCNATTAGAAGACATGTAGAGAGCTGGGTCTTTTTTTGCCTCTTTTATTGTCTAGAGGTTGTCCCCTGGGTTATTTTTTAGTTCAATCTGGTCTCAAATTTGAGTGATCACACCTCTGGGTACCCACTAATACTAGCAGCAAGGAAATGGGAAAGCATGGTCAGAAAGGGACACAGGGCTATATGTGGGTGGGACCTCCCTCTCAGTGGCAGAATGAATTTGTCTGGCAAAACCAATCTCAAAAGCCCACAAGACAAATCTTGAGCACGTCCATATGTCATAACATTCCTGTAACAGGAACCAGATGTAAAAAAGTCAAGGAGACATTTTGATAGTCAGTTCACTAGAAGTCAGTAACATGTTTTTAATTCTTTTACTTTCCTGGTTGTGAAAGCCAAAATGCAATGTAATCAATCTCACAGCTTTGACAATTAAAAAGTCAGAGATGAGACAGACAGAACAAGAACTTGCACTCCTCAGGGGTGTATTTTTTCCCAATTGAGTCATATTTGCTAGACAACTTTATTCTTTAGCACTCAAAGCTATATTACAGCAACAAACATTAGAGTTGTGTGCTGATTTAATGATAGTTTAAAAAACCCAAACCAACAAACAACAGAAAAAGAGAATGGAGGTTTGTCCTTGACTTTTAACAGCCTTTGAAGCGTATTTAAAACCGTAATCACAAACATCAAGAAAAACAGTACCATCCCACAGTCAGATAAATGTCACTAAAACCACATAAATCTTAGAAGAATGTTCGTGTTTATAAAAACAATGAGATGGTGCACGGCTGAAGAAATAGAGATCTCCTGGCCAAAAGAAATGCTTACAGGATAATAGTCCCAGCACAATGAATTGTGCTTCACAATGACTTTTTTACAGGAAATACACCGCTGGTGTTCACTAGCACTGGAGCTCAGAAACACTGATAAACATTTAGACAAGGGGCAGCTCTTCCACTTTGAGTTCAGTCTTACTCAGACAAAGGGTATATCGCATTCAAAATAAATTTTACTTGAAGAAAAAAGACGAGTTTAGATCCAAGGCACTCTTGCACTTATCTCAGATAAAAGTCCTCAATATTTGTATAATAACCTCTCTAACTGAATCTCCAGAAATGTTCCCAGTACATGGTCCTAACAGATGAGAACGACACACCTACCTGATAGATACTTGGCCAGGACATAGAAAAGCCCTGGAAATAGTGAAGCCCTTCCAGAGACATTTTTCTGGCTCATGCCACACTCGTAGATATTTTTTAGCTATTGTTGGTAGCCTTGAAAATTTGGCTATGAACATTACTTATGGCAATTTTGATATCTTGTATTGAAAAAAATATTCATCACAAGATTTTACAAGACCTGTTATTTTAAATTCCCTCTATGAGCTTTCAAGAGCCAGAGCTTCTTAAGCCATAAACACATCAAAGGTCCTCTGAGGTTAGGGACTGGTATTTGGCAAGGCCAGAGTCCTGCAATCACGCACGAGTGTTTTCATAAGCAATCAAACGCAGGCTCAAGAGCTCAATTTAGACAAGTTGTGTTCAGATCTAAGCTTGTAATCTACCTGTGGGCTGTACTGTTTACTCAAACCTTTCTTTTCAGAAAGCACTGTGGTATTCTGCTGCTTTGGAATAAGTCAGCTCTAGTTGTAATGTAAGAGCTGTAAATACACCACCAAAAATAGGAGGAAACTGCCAGCATTCTGTTATGGCAAATGCAGTATTCAAACATTTTAAACTCGAGACAGTAAATTCCGTTTTAGAGGATTCACCCACTGCAGTGGTTTGGGGACATCAACTTTCCACACAACGTGCTGAATCGTAGGAGGAAGCAGAGGGTTTTCCCCATCCCACAGAATGAAGTTCACCATGAAATACTCACATAGATCACACGGCTTGGGGAACCCGATGTACTTGAAGCAGGTACAGAAATAATACTCTCAGAGGAAGTCCTTGTTTCCTACACCGAGAGAGAAGTGAAACAGAAAATAGAGGAGAGGGAAAGATAATGTAACTGTTACATAAGACATTTACATTAATTCAACCTTTACCACTCAAAAATGACATATTATAGAGAGCTCAAAACATACAGGTATGGAGTTAAAAATAAAAGAACATCTTTTAGTTGATCAAATTAACCTTTCGAAAACGCAAAAATTGTTTACACAACTTTCTTTTCCCCTCTCTTCAGAATGAAATGGCCCAGAGTGCCTCTGGGGTTCCAGGTCAGCCTTTGGGCAATATCAGGGACAGATCAAGCTACAAGATGATACAGTGGCAGCATTTTTACCCCAAAGTTATGCCATTAAACCCTTCTACATTGTGTCTGAAACATGCAAATACTATGCAAACACGACATTCTGCACCAGACAGCCCATAGGATATCTATCCCCTTGGTGACTGTAAAACTACTGGATTAATTTTGACACCCAACTGGTTTTCCTCTGTTTTCAACCATTCTGCCATTCAAAGTGACAGACTCTTACTGCTTTCTTTTTGGTAGATTCCTTTACGATGAAAAATACAATTACTTTTAAATAACAAAGGGTTGTGAGGTATATAATTACTCTAACCATGAGTGAACAGACCTGTCATTCATAATTTAAGTTTAAACATATCTTACTACGAAATTGATGGCTTTATACCCTCGTTTATCCAGATAAGTTAATTTTGGGAAAATATTCTTGCCCATCTAAGGAAATGCCTGTCCTTGATTGCCGAAAGTCCATATTTTTCCATGGCTCAGAATGATCATGATTCTGCTGTCTCAGTGAAAGCTGATACTTCTTACCTGGAGGTTACAACTTTTCTACTCTTAAAAGAATTTCGGCACTATTAAGATGTCAGGTCAAGGTAGCATCCTTTCTACTCCTCTGCTTTTGAACTATTTACTTTTAAAGCAATATGTAAATATATTTGTATTGTTCTGTGATGACAGAGAAAACAAACTAAATTGTCACGAATATCCTTCCCCTGACCTTCTTTAGCTCAAAATAGTCCTGTGGCTTCTCTTGACACAGTATGTGGAGATACTTAGCTATATAAAAAACATTCAGTTTGTCTTGGCATGTCTGACTGGGATTTTGGAATTTTGTCCCTCTAATTTTCAGTTGTCTTGCACTGAGGCTCTACACACACTCAGAAGGTCCAAGGGGACATGCATGGAAATATCTGATAAATAATTGTGGGCGCTCTCAAGGCAACCATTTAACATGGCCAGTATAATTAAACTCCTCTTCTGCACAGTTAAAGCACTTTTCAGTTTTCCAGAGCATGTGTAAATGACATGATAGTGGCACTGATTTCATGTAGAAACCATAATTCTCTTTCATGGTGTCCTTACAGGAAACCCAACACAGAAGAGAAAAACAACTGAGGAAAACTGCACTATTCCAATATTTCAAACCTTGTTAAAGTCAAATGACAATTTTGGATTAAGCTCAGGATTCTCTAGATGGAGCTTCTTTATGTGCCCTGGGCATGGTCCTGGGCAGCTGGCCCTAGGCAGCCATGCTTGAGTAGGTCTGAGTGGGAAGATGACCTCCAGAGCTCCCTTTCAATCTCTCGGTCTTTCCAAGGGTAGATAATGGGCAAGTCACAGGTTCACAGGTTATTCTGAGTGGGAAGGAACCCACAGGATCATCAAGTCCAACTCCCAAGCGAACGCCCACCCAGGGATCAGGCCCACAAGTGTGGAACCACGGGCACCACGCTCCATCCATTCAAGCCTCCTACCATCCAGACCATGTCACTGAGCTCCTTCTGTTATCAGCTGTAACACGCTTCTTCCCTGGCATCCAGGGAGACCCCTCCAAGTATCCCACCTTTGAGTTCTCCCCCAGAAAACACCGCATGAGGCTTGCACATTTCCAGGAACCCGTCTGAGCAATGGCTCACTATCCAAGCAGAAACTGGTGAAAAGAAGTATCCTCCAAGGGTCCATCCTGGAACCAGTACTGCTTGGTACCTTCATCCACGACACAGCCAGTGGGATTGAGCACATCCTTGGCACACCCAGCTGTGTGGCGAGGTTGGCATGTGGGAGGGAGGGAATGCCATCCAGAGGGACCGTGACGGGCTTGGAGACTGGGGCCATGCAAACCTCATGAAATTCAAAATGGTCCAGTGCAAGGTCCTGCACCCAGGTAAGTGCAATCTCCAATATCACCACCACAAACCGAGTGGTGAAGGGAGAAGGAAAAGCATTCAGAGGGCACTGGCAGCTAAAGAACAGGGTATGAGCTGTTCCACGTCTCACGCATGTTCCTTATACTCTGCATGAACCATTACCTCTTAGCATCCCCAGTCCATGCTTGCTGCACATAATCTCCTGTCTCTTTTAATAAAAACTCACATCTCTGTTGGCTCTACTTCCTCTGTTAGTCTTTTTCTCCGTACTACACATTTTTCCTCTTCTTCTTCTATCTACCTCTTTTTCCTTCATGCCTCTTTAAAGTCCTTACTTTTTCTTGCTGCTTTCATTTCTTCTGTCTTTTCCAGCTCACAATCTCACTTTCTCATAATTTATCTTACGCTGTCACCCTCTTTCACAATTTCTTTTCCCCCCTCCACTCCATCTCCAAAGTCTTGGAGCATGGTGCCACTTCCTCTTTTCCCTTTATTTTACTTTAATTACACGCTGTGCACGTATCTACACTTAGGAAGGTAACTTAAAAGCAACAAAATGCAATGTTGACCAGCAAATTTCTAAAGCAGTAGATCCATTTCCAAACTTCGTAAGTTCAGTTGGAAAGTTCATTATTACCCTCTTTGAAACAGCATCCTTCCCTTTGGCTTACTTTTTCAAAAAGGAGCATAAAGACGATAAAAAAGGATAAACTCAAACTACCAGACCCAGGAAAATGATTTCATATTCAGCGCTTGTCATGAAGAACACCAGAGCAGTCAACTCCCAAACACATGCACACAAAAAACACAGCCAAGATCCCCAAAGCCCCGAACAATTTTTTTTTTCAAACTATAATTTAAAAATTATAGTTGCACTTGCTAACACACCAGGCTAAGTAAACAATCCTTTTGTAGCTGCTGCCTGCTGTTCTGACTTATCCTCCAAACCTTGAACCAAAGCAGAGCTTTTTCAAACAAGGACACCGAGGGTACCTCCTGGAGCATCAGAGAACACCAGAAGTTACAACCCCCAAATTTGGCCTCCACAATAAACGAAACAGCTGTAATTGAGTCCCACCACTTCAGAAGGATCATTAATTCTCCAGTTCCTAGGGGCAGCTTATTCATCTCCTAACTTTGTAATTCAAGTTTCCAGAACTCCTCCCTTCTCTCCCTGCACACAGATAGGTGCACAAATCATCCAATTTAAGGAGGTACTTAAAGCCAGAGATTAAATTAAGTTGGGGTTGGCTTGCCAACATTTTGCAAACAAATAATAAAAAAGAAACTCTGAGGAGAGACGTTTTTGTAAAAACAAATAAAGTGAAAATCCTCTGATCTTGTAAGTTCAGAGCCACATAAAAAGAGAAGAGGTCATACACCCATCACATCATAATCAGACAGAAGTTAAAAATTAGCTTTTTTTTTTTTTCTCATTTGTATTTTCATGTTTTTCCTTATTCAGCTTATACACATAACTCTTAGGTCAGCATTCTCCTGAAGCTGTAGCTTTGATCACTAAGTAAAAGCAGAATATCTCTATTACATTATTACATTAACCTACTAGATGCCTGTCATTTAAAATTTAAAATTAGTGCCATGTAAAAATCCCCAACCCCTCCATCCATGCCTGCTGCAAGAAAAGGATAGAGAATAACATGACAATCAAATAACACTGGATAAAAATACAGCCTTTTTACCTTGTTTTTCTCTTCAGCCTTTGCAGCCTGTCTACAAACTGGATGCCAAATGGATGTGCCTGGAAAGCAAATTTAAAGTTCTGCTTAATTCACTTCTCCAATAAGAATCTTAAAAAGTTCACAATAAGAACCTTATTAAACCTTCCCATAAGGTTTTCTAAGACACATCATGCTATTTCCCCTACCACTGCATGGATGCTTTCAAAGCTAAAAGTGACAACCTCGCAATACCAGTAAGCCTCATGACATACATTTGAAAGACTAAGTGCACCTCACAAAGCTCTGCGTACTTCAGGATGGGAGATCCACATCATAACCTGAGCCCTGAGAACCGTGACTTGGGATATCTGGAAATCCTCACGTTCAACCACCTGCACAGAGCAGATCCCAGTACAGCAGGCAGGGCTGGGACCAGCTGGATTCTGGATATCTCCAAGGACAGAGATCTCACAGCATCTTTGGGCAGCCCATTTCACCCTCCTGGTAATTTTTCCCCCTATATATACATAGAACAAGAGGACATGGCCTTAAACTATGCCAGGGGAGGTTCGGATTGGATGTTAGGAAGAGGTTTGTCCCAGAGAGAGTGATCCCTCAGTGGAATGGTTGATGAGGAGCTCAGTGACATGGTCTGGATGGTGGGAGGCTTGGATGGATGGAGCGTGGTGCCCGTGGTTCCACACTTGTGGGGCTGATCCCTGGGTGGGCGTTCGCTTGGGAGTTGGACTCGATGATCCTGTGGGTCCCTTCCAACTCAGAATAACCTGTGAAAATCTGGTCTGTCTTATCCTCCATTCTGACCTTGAATTTCCTGTATGTGTATCTCTTGTAAGTCAATCACTAAGGAACTACACAAATTCAGGGGAATGTCTACCCTGAAGGAAGCACGAAATGCAGAATGAACCAATCCTCTCTTGCATGTAAGTATTAAAGAGAAGACTATGAAGATACACAAGTGAACACTGAGTGTGAGACAGAAACTTAATAGTTTTGTGCTAGTCACAAAGGATCAAAGATATTTTAAAAACATGAACAGTGTATAAAATTTAAGAGTTCAGTGGAAGTGGAATGCGTAAGATATAAAATAATTATTCATATATTTTAATAGCAAGAAGGGACCATTTTCCTTTATGCCAGTGTCATCTCAGATAAGACAAACTAAAGCTCCACACAGTTAAATAGTGTGAATGCACTGCAACTTCTGCCTGACTAAATGGGAAGTTGAGAACCTTTGTGTGATAAATATTGAATGTTTATACAGGGTGGAGAGCACCAGAGTTATTGGAAATGCTTTGTTTTCACAGCAGTTTGATAGCTTTCTAACTAGTGGATTTTGGAAACAAGATAGAAACAGAAAGTCTATTTCCCAGAAGACAGATGGAGATCATTAGAATTTATTTCACAAAAATAACCCAGATGAACCCAGACTCTTGCAGTCAAAGACTATGTGTACAGATCAGATAAATTAGGTTCACTAAGTTACTTTAGATTTTTGGCACTGAACCACTAAGAAACATCTTTATAATACCTTTAAATGTAAAGCTATTTCCCAGTTAGAGTGGATCTCAGCTTGCTCCAGATTTCCATAAATTGATGTAAGTCTTCACAATGGATTTAAGAAGTACTTATTTAGATCACCATTTTTTTTTGTTTTAATTACTTCTGTCTGTAATCAAGCAACACTGGCTGGTAAACTTTTACACACAGGAGAGTCCTTTCACCCAAAAGTTATCTGTTGGATGACACTGACAGTTTCTGCTGAGGAACATGCAACACCTAAAGGAACTTCACAGTAGTTTATTAAGAGGATGAAGAATAAGTTGCTGACTCTGGGTTCTGACATTTATTATTATTATTGTAATATTTATTATTATTTATTGTGTACCAGGTCATGCAGCCCAAAAAACTAATGACAGGACTTTCATGACATTAACACCAGTTTCTAATGGAAACTGCTCTTCATGTGAAGACAAAAGGTGTATGACAGAGAGCTGGTATGAACATTGGAAAATACAGTAAGATGGATCCAAATTAACAGGACCTGAGCATACTTTGCTATTATTTGAACTAACAATAAGGACAAAATCTAACAAATATCCACCCGATTGAACTTAAAAAGCAGATTGCAAATGAGTTTCAGAGGGGTTGAAATCTAGAAACAAATTTGTAGTTTGCTGTTCTTTCTAAAGTACTGATTTCACCTGAGATTTCAGTACTGCTGAGCTCCTTTGCAATTGGAGGAACCACAGCATTTTCTGGCTCCTGAGGGAGAATTCATAAGCAAAGACAAGGATCATTATGTCCCTTAATGAGCTAGTTCTTGCAAACTGAAGTGACAATAATATTGTCATTTTAAATAACACACTAAATTTTAATTAGATCTTACTGAGACCACTGTGTAAACTTCTATCTGGATCATTTATCATTGCCCAGTGTAACTGTTGGTTTTTGTCTGTTTGTTTTTACCTTGAAGATACATTTCTTCTCCTTCTGCAAACATCTGATTGCACCTGACACATCGTGCGCAGGTTGGGTGATAATGTTTTTCTCCTGCCTGTTTGGAAAAAAAAAAAAGGATGATTAAACATATCGATCAAATAAGCAGTTTCACAAAGAGGAGTTTTCTTTCATCCTTTTCATCATGACTAATTTGCGTAAATTAGTTAACGACAATTAGTTCAACAATCGCCTACAACCACAACGCCAATTTCTGAATCCAGACAATTCGTGATTAAAAATGCAATTATGGTCTTGCCTACACACACACACACAAGTTTATGTGCAATAGTCAAGTCTCTGAATTTACAGAATGGGAACAAATTAATACAGTGAGCACATTTTCCCTGTAAATAACCACACAGTGCACCAGGCGTGTGGTAAGTTAGAACTTACCTGCACAAGGAAGTTGGGAGGTCATAACCTCGAGGATGAATTTGCAACTCAACCATATGTTCATCATGATTCAAATGAATACATAATCTCGGTGCACAATAAGAACCATCTTATGCAAGAAATGTATTAAAACCTAGGACCTGAGTGTGAATTATACACTCCCCTGGCTGTGTGCCAAGGAGGCTTTCATCAATGCCACCTTCTCCCCTCTCTTCGGTTTCAGTCTTCACCTTATAGATGAACAACTGCCTCCAGCAGAACCCACAAATTTTATAAGTTTAGGGCAGCAACTGTTTTATATTTTCAGTTTAGTTGTAATAATGGCCTCATTATTTTTTCTTTTCTTCGTTGTATTTATGCGAGGTAGTTCAATGCAACAAACAAGTTCCTAACCATATGGTTACTTCTTTGCACAGTTGGAATGCTTATTTTGACAGATTGTTGTCTCAGTGTTTAATAAAATATCATTACATACATAGCACAGAGGAAGCGACATTCATCTCTCAGAGATCTCTTATGGTTCAAGATACAGATCATAAGAAACCTTCTCAGTATCCTACACTTGCTTCAAGACTGCACCAGATTCACCCAGGCATCCAGATGTGAAAATAATATCAATTTAAAGATTATCAGAGTAATTCATACCAAAAGGAACAACCTTAAGTAGTTAAGGTTGAGTTTTAAATTAGGTGTCATCACTCAGGAAAAATATATATTACATTATTGGAGACAGCTCAGCAAAAACCTCTGCTTATTCTCTGGCTATGGCTGCAACAAGAGATAAGTGGTAAAACATATAAAAGATGATATGCATAATAACTGTAACTCTATCACAGTGACATTGCTCACTGGGCTCTCATGCCTTTTCTAGGAGTGTGATTGATGCAATTTTTTTACTGCAGGTGATGAGCAACAACTGCTTAGTGATGCATTGGCACATGAGGAATTGAACCAGACCATTTTAAATCTCAAAGTATGAGCTGAGTTCTGGAAAGAAGACTTAAGATTTCTGATGACTGTTTCATCACTGAAGTCTAAGCACATCCTATCTCACTGCATTACTCAAAGTAGTTAGCAAAGGGAAGAGACAAAGTACACAAAATAATTTAATATGTTAAATAAAATGATAACTAACTGATTCTTTCCCTGAGAATGAAAAGTTTTCAGTAAACTTTTTCCTGTAAAAATAATAACAATTAAAAAAAATAATCTATCTTTGTATCAATTTGCATGGTGGTAACTGACATGTACTGCTGGGAGTAAAGAGTTTGTGGAAGGGAGAAAAGACTGTTGCAGTGATTCAATCATACCAAGGCATAAGTTTCATTTTAAGTGTATAATGCAATATAGTTGCTGTAATAGTGCATTATTATATTATAATAAAGGATATAAAATAAAGGATTCAAGGTCTTACAAAAGACTTACAACTAAGTCTTGCAACAGACATTGAGTATTAAATTAATTGACTGCTAAAGTGGAGGGGAGTTACTATTTCTTCAGGATGGGAAGGGGAAAAATACTTAGGTACTATAAGGATAGGTACAGGCTTAAAACTTTGATTAGACAAGAAATTATTCTCATTTTCTTTCAATTTCTAGAGTAATTTCCATTCACATGGATATTCCCATTCATTCATTCAAGAGCACTGAGTCCAGAAAAATGACATTGGTAGCCCTTCCCTTGTCCAGTGATATAGTCACTTGACTGAAGAAGGCCACTAGGTTAGTCAGCAGGACTTTCCCCCGGTGAAGCCATGCTGGCTGCCTCAAATCACCTCCTTGGCTTCCATGTGCCTCAGCAGAGCTTCTAGGAGGATCTGTTCCATGATCTTCCCAGGCACAGAGGGAAGGCTGACAGGACAATAGTTCCTGGGGTCCTCTTCTGTCTCTTTTTTAAAGATGTGTACAATGTTTCCCTTTTCCAGTCACCTGGGACTTCACTTGACTGCCATGACTTTTCAAATATCATGGGGAGTGGAACTCCATCAGTCAATTCCCTCAGGACTCTGGGGAGCATCTCTTTGGGTCCCATAGACTTACGTATGTGCAGATTCCTCAGGTGGTCACGAACCTGATCTTTACTTCCAGTGGATGGCATTTTGCTACCCCAGTCCCCATCTTGCTGTCCATCCACTCAAGACATATGGGAAGAGAGGCTGCCATCGAATAGTGAGGCAAGAAAGGTGCTGAGTACCTCAGCCATCTCCTCATCTGCTGGTACCAGTTTTCCAGTCTTGTTTATCAGAGGGGATGCAGTTTCTTTCACCTTCCCTTTCTGTTTACATACCTGCAGAAGTCCTTCCTGCTATTCTTTGTATCCCTTGCCACGTTCAGTTCCAACTTCACCTTGGCTTTCCTCAACAAACCCTACACAACCGAATTTCCTCTCTATACTCTCTCCAGGTTACCTGTCCTTGTTTTCACTGCCACTGTATCTGCTTCTTTCCCTCCAGTTTGACCAGCAGTTCCCTACTAAGTCATGGTGGTCTTTTGCCTTCCTTGTCCTATTTCTTGATCCCGAGGATCACTAGCTCTTGTTCTCTAAGGACAACTCCTTAAAGATCTGTTCCACTCCCATTATCCATCACTTAATATCCACTTTATTACCCATCATTTTAAATTCAACACTGTAGGAGCATGTCCTTTCACAGGGAATTTTTTTTTTTCAAAGTATATAAATCAAAAAGGGTGGAAACCCAGACCTCCTTTAGTGGATATTTAATTTATCTTGTTTATACTTCTTCATTCATTCCCCAAGCGATTGTTTTTACTGGCACATTAAACCATTACGTGAATTAACTGTGCTTTTTATTAGGTGCCAGAAATGTACAGGAAACTGATAATGAAACACAGGTATAAAAAGAAACTCCAGATACTTATCTTTATGAAGTTTAATGAAGTTTTTGAATGAGATAGAGTATTTTGATGTTAAATAGCCCAATCGGTCACTGCACTGATTTATGAAGGCCAACTCACAATTACTGCAAGCAAATGCAGTTCTCAGACTTTGGCCAAGCTAAGGTTTCAATGCCTGCTCCCAGAACTACATTACAGTTATTATTTAATAACTCTCCCACTGAACAGCACATAACTGGTCCAGAAATTTCTCCTATCAAGTTATACCACCAATTAGGCAAAGTCCATCTGGGGTTGTTCTTGTTTATTCCCACTTGGTAACATGACCCTCCTGTACTCGTCCAGCACTTCAACACGGGATTGTGCAATGTGGGTTCACATCTGGGGCTCAGGTGCTTGTCCTTCTGTCTCAAGAGTACCACGAAGAAGGTGCACGGCCCTGCACTGTCAAGAGTTGCTCAATGGACTCAAGCTCATATTTCTGCTACTGCATCCAAAGAGTGTCACATTATGTGGACTATAAAGTGAATTCCATGGGGTATTTTCAAATTAGAGTGATGATATTCAGAAAATCTTCATGCTTGGAGCAGAATATTCTGCTATCTCACCAGCTTTATGTGTAATCACACAAATTCTTCATTCACATTTCTAGCAAATCCAGAGCTTTGCATATGCAACAGAAGGACTTGAAGAATTACTCGGTAATAGCTGTATAAAATAATGGTTGTAAACAGCTGTCATATCATCTACTGGGTTTGAAGGGACATGTAACATTATCAAGGCAGAGGTATTTGGCAAAATATCTATTGTTTATGTCATACAAGAGTGTCGAGGAGAGGGAAGTGTGAGAGCCAGAAGACAAGGACAGAATTATGTGGAGGTAAACTCTTACTAATTCTCTTAGTCACAGGGGACCTGACTCACCAGTGAGTCACTCGAGCAGCATTCCAGGGCAAATGAAGCGTTTTCAACAGGATTTACAGCATTGTAAATGCAGTGTAATGTTTTGTATCAATCATTCTCCTCACCTTCTTCTCACTGGATTAATTTTTTTATCCTCCTGGATGCCAAGAAACAGTCATATGAAATGTTCCAGTACATGCACCTGCAGTATTACTTACAGTTCAGCAATCTCATATGTACAGTTATTTTATGTTGTCTTGGTTCTGGTTCATCCCGCTATACTTCTCAGAGGCTTTAGAATTCCCACCCACATTTGAGTCATTTTTACTGCTTCCCACACACCCTTTATTCTTCCAGGTATAAAGTGCAGACCAAATGTACTAACAGGAATATTTATTTCAGAATAATAACTTATAATATATAGTGGACTCCCAGAATAAGAAGTCTCTAATGCTTGTGGGAGAAAATAATTAAAAAATATAATTAAAAACCATAAAGGGAATAATTAAGGAAAAAAGAAATAATAGAAAAATAGCACTATTATAACTGTAGTCTTGGTCTGTGACATCTCCAAACAAGTTCTGACTCAGGAGCAAATTCAGCCCTGCCAGTCAGGTAAAATCTGGAAAAGGCCAACAGTACAGTTCTTTTTCTACAGAATTTGGTACACGGTCTTGTAAACTAAAATGGCCTGCCATTGAGTGATTTTGCACTCAGTTGCTTTTGTTATGGAGTGAGTAATCTGCCACTTTTGTCTTTTTCTTCTCAGCTTTCCAGTTTTTCTTGCCACCCACTGAGCCTGGAAGAGGCTCCTGTTTTCTGTTTGCTGAAAAAATCTCCTTCATTTCTCTTCCACTTTCCTCTCTCATTCCTTCAAACCCACTTAGGGGCCAAGACAAACTGCAGCTGGCTCTCACTTACGCTATCCCTTGATAGGGGAGAGGGAGTAAAGGAGGAAGATGACTTGCAGACACACTGCCCTCCATTTTCACCTTCGCAGCTGTGCGTTCGGCCCACCCATTTCAGATGGGAAGAATGAAGCTGCAACCAACACTGAGCAGACCTGGAGAGGCAACACGGTTTATCAGATGAAGCCAGCACATGCTGGATGTGAAGATCTAGGCTGTAAGCATCTGAGATCAGAAGATATTTCTCTATTCTGGATTGCCAAATTTAACTGAGACTGGAAACGTTACTGTCGTATGCAGAACTGACATGAATAGTCCTTCCTAGAAGTAGGAAGTTTGCACTTTCAGACTTATCCACGTATTTCTAGTTCAAGGCACCACGCAGAAGTGCTCCTTTTTGGGTGCAAAAAGGATTTTGAAAAAGCACAAACAATGCTGAAGGTTAGCAGGATGAAAAATCTTAGCCACACGAAATGAGTCACAGGTTGCTTTCCTGCTATTAGCAGACAAGCTGAACCGTTCCCACATGTACCAGAGCATTCTGGAGACACTTCATCAACAAAGCCAATTGTCACTGAGTGCACCTTCTGCTGCACCACTCTCATGGTTACAGGAGAGAGCTGGAGGCAAGTCACACAATCACAGAATCAGTAAGGTTGGAAAAGACCATAGACGTCATCAAGTCCAACCTATCACCTATTACCTAACCCAGCCAAACCTGTTGCCATCCTGCTACCAACACACCATCCTACCTATAACACACTACCCTAATATCTAGGTCATGCCACCAAGGACATCATCCAACCTTTTCTAGTCCTTGTGCCGCTGGCTGGATCACAGGGCTCCGCAGAGCAGCAACTGCAGCATGCCCCTGGCAGGAGTCAGAAGACCACCAGGAATGAAAGGTTATGCAAAGTAATTTCACGAGGAACTAGAGACATCCATAAAGTGTAATGTTTCACATGGTCAAATGCTGGCAAACAATACTAGATACCAATGCATCACCACAGCAACACATCACTCAGAAAGCCACTGCAACCAGCATACTCTGTGCTGCCTGTGTCTGAGGCTCAGAAGGTATCACAGTGACTACTGGAATTGATCCTTTAATTAATCAAATAAGATAATTTAAGATACTTAACTGGTAGGGCATATTTTCGCGTAATGACAAAAGGCAGTGGGCACTACAACTGTCTGCCAGGCTCAAGAATCAAACCACGCACTAAAACTCTAACACACACGAACCCACACAGGCAGAAATGCACAGCAGCACTACTGGGAACCTCCCCCACACATGAGAGAGGAATCCTCAACAGAAAAGCCAGCAAATAACTGAAAATACCCCCAAAAAACCCTCACAGAAACCCTGCAACAGTCATTATTTCTTCCCTATCAACCAGTTTCCCTCAAATTCTGAATTTATCTATGTTATGCAGAAATAGTTTGTGGAATCTCTTACTTTGGTAAAAATGTAACAGTCTTAAGCTATCCTCAAATACTGCTCCAGTCCTCCTCTTCAATAACCGAAATTATTTACAGGGTAAAACTACACAAAAAGTTTTTTGCAATATACTTGAGATTTTAACAGTTGTGGGTTTTTACCAGTTCAGATAATAAATACAGACAGGTGTACCTCTCTATCTCTTTTGCAGAGAAGAGGTGACTGAAAAAGAGAAAGGATGAAACCGGGAGAAAGGTAAGGTGAATGCATCTAAAACAATATAGGTAACTGGGCTACAGAAAAGGCTAAAAGCTAAGGTAAAAAATATTTGTATTGCCATTTATTTGTTTGCAGATAGTATTTTTAACGACACTTGTTTCAAAGCAGAAAGACTAAGTCAACTGTCAATTAACACTTACCTGGCCAAGTTGAGCTACTAGGCACTGATGATTAACCTGCACGTGCAAACCAGCAACCCCAGATAAATGCAACTGGCATCAAAACTAAGACCATTCCCAAGCTGCAGAATGCCTTGCATCTCAGCATGCATCTCACTTTGTACAGTGCATCTCACTACGTATTGAAAGAGCTAACTAATATTTCCTACCTTAGTCTGCTTTTGCAAAAGCTAATGCTGATTTATTTAGATGTTTCTTTTCCAACAGTTTTCATTCTTCTCTGCTGAAGGGAGAAAACTGGCGTAGAGAGCAGTTTCTAACCGAAGACAGCGATGACACCTGGATCCTTTTGCTGCTCTAACAGCCTTCATGAGGCTGCCCATGCTACAGGGAACCCTTCCTTCATACAGACAGAGCCACTTTTATTGCATGTTTCTGTACTGATGCCCATATAATAAGCTCCTCAAGCAGCTCTCACACATCAGTAGGTTTTGTTGTTAATGAAACAGCAGGGTAACAGACATTTCAGAATGAACCATTCTTGCACACTGCAGGCAGAAATTTGTGCTCCCCGCTGCAAAGATTTAGTCTCGTCTTTGCTGTACTGAGACTTGCAAAGGGAAAGGCAATCAATTTGTAAAGTAAATGTGGCTGCAAACAAAAGCGACTCAACCCCAGAGCAAAGCAAAAAACAAAGTACAAAAAAAAATTCATGTTTTAATTAGTAAGTCACTGAGGTATAAGTGGCATTTAATTGACATATAAATTACTGACATTTCTAGTCTCAGTCCTGCCAGTTCCTGCTGCGTTTGTTCCCTTATTTCAGAACAACATATGCTTGTGATTAATAGATTTTAAAAACATATATTGATTGTGTTTTTCTAGACATTTACACATACATGTAAACCAGTAAAATGTTAACCCATTCTTCCCCCAAATAAACTTGAGTTCCATGCTGCCATGTTAGGATGTCAAATGCTAAACATAACTGCTGTAATTGATAGAGCCCTTTTCGCCGGCACTTGTAAGATACATTTACACCACAGCCACGTAACTGGAAATCACGGGACAGTTGTAGACAAGAGTCAAGCACTGAAAACATCTCTCAGAGCCCACAGAAGGCAATTGGGTTGCATGTAAATAAGCCCCAGGAGACATTTCCAAAAGTGTAACTTCCAGAGTGCTACACTGCCAACTTTTACTCCTATGAAATTAAAACCAGCCAGCAGTGACAGAGACCCAGCCTGTCCATCAACTGCCAGTGCAGTCAGCAGTGGATGTGTAACACAAGGCAGCGCAGCTCGGCCATCACTGGGATGCAGTCGCATATCCAAGCAATCATGACACTCTCACAGTCCATACTGTGTTTGCCAACAAAACATCCCCAAGAGGTTATCTTTGGTATGGAGGCTTCCTCTAACAACATAACAAACCACCAGCTGAAACAGCAAAGAAAGAGAATTAAGATCCCTCAAGTAACATCTTGTCATGGGCGGTCAATGTTAATGAAGTCAAAGAAAAAACAATCACACCAGTGAGCGATATACCAGGGAAAGTCTCTCTTCAGAAGTAGTGGAAGGGGTTACTATCATTGCACAAGGTGGTGGCAAGGCATTGTCTGGAGCATAAAGTTCAACCATGCCGAGAGAAGGTGGTTCCAGTTAGGAATTGACAGTGAAGAAGTCCACCTGCAGCGCAGGAAAAGCCTGGAGCTGAGAATATGGTTCATTCAGTTTTGCAAAACAGAAGTTGAAAGGAACTAGGACTAGTTTACATAAAATCTTAAGAATTCACAGGTTATTCCGAGTTGGAAGGGACCCACAGGATCATCGAGTCCAACTCCCAAGTGAACGCCCACCCAGGGATCAAACCCCCAACCCCAGAGCCACAGGCACCACGCTCCATCCATCCAAGCCTCCCACCATCCAGACCATGGCACTGAGCTCCTCATCCAGTCTGACCTTAAACACCTCCAGGGATGGCGACTCCACCACCTCCCTGGGCAGACCATTCCACTGAGGGATCACTCTCTCTGGGAAAAAACTCTTCCTAACATCCAGTCTAAACCTCCCCTGGCACAGCTTAAGGCCATGTCCTCTTGTTCTGGTGTCATCAGCCTGAGAGAAGAGATTCACACCCACCCAACTGCAACCTCCCCTCAGGGAGTTGTAACCAGCACTGAGGTCACCTCTGAGCCTCCTCTTCTCCAGGCTGAACAACCCCAGTTCCCGTAGCTGCTCCCCACAGGGCTTGTCCTCCAGTCCTTTCACCATCCTTGTCACCCTTCTCTGGACCCTCTCAAGCAGCTCAACATCCTTCTGAAACTGGGGAGCCCAGAACTGGACACAGCACTCAAGATGTGGTCTGAGTTCATGAATTGAAGGAGATAAAATAAAAGCCTTCCAAACATCTGCATGACCTGCAGCATGGGAAGGACCAGGAGCTAGGCAACACATCTCTGCCTAGTCCAAGGAAAATACAGCTAGAAGACTGATTAAAAATGAGGAGATAAATAGAAAGTGTTTTCTTGATTGAAAGGGGTTTGCATCAGGCTTTCAGTTATCACGTGAAATAAGTATACATATTTTATTTTTTAAAAAAGGTAATTACACTTATTTTGTCTATTTTTGATATGTTCATTAGCACAAGTACAGATTTTAACTAACAAATAACTGCTCAGAATAGAAAACAAAAGGAGAAAAGGATTTTTAGTGTTACATGCAGAGAAACAGACCTGACAAAAGGAAAATGGCTGGACACAAAAATCAATGGATTGTTATTTTAAAATGTGTTTACTTTCTATGTCACTGTGAGATCTTCACTATTGCAGGATTGGCAGAAGAGATATAGCATAAGCACTGAAACAACCCCTATTTCTCCCTAAAAGTGTTTAGTCACACTTCATTTTAAGTTAAACTATTAAAGTAAATTCCAGTGACCTACTGGTCCCCACTTTAGCTGGCAGGTTTATTAGTATGTATATACAGTCAGGGATAAAACAGAGCAATTTCCAGGAGAGGACTGATGCTGCATTTAAAAGCGTTCTGTGTGCTTCACGAGCAAAGCAAACCTTGCCCATAAATGCACTGGTGGGCAGATTCTTTGTTGAACAAACAACAACAAAACAGTTGCTTTTAAAAGTAATAGAAGAATTTATGATCTCCATAAATGAACAGCTCAGCCCCTTTCATAGATTTTCCAGTATAAGTTCCCTGGGAGACTGAGGACAAGCCAAGGTGGACTGGAGGGGAAGAAGGAAACAAGAAAGGAATTATAAGCAAAGTTATCCCGTGTTTAAACCCATTTACTACGCGGAATGAATCTGGCCCTCACAAAATGGGCTGAAAGAAGAACTTAAGTAACTAAATCATCATTGTATTTGGCTGACAACCTATAAAAACAGCCATATTTTTATAACTTATCAGTAACTCACACTAGTTGACTCTCCCTTCCTCTCTGCTGAATAAACACTTAAAATGAACAAGTGTTGGAAACGGAGACAGTATTATAATATCTGGGCACAGAATAACTGTGGAAGCAGCTGTCCTGACATTATCAGAGAAATCAGAGATGGAAAAAATCCTATTAGGTCATATAGTCCCTCCCTTTGTCATTGCAGGACTGTTCCTTAACGTAGATTTTCCAGTGCCTTGTCCAATCTTGTTATAAGACTTTGTAAGTGATAGCTTCCAGCAGCACCCTTGGGAGATTATTCCTCCGCCTAATAAGTATGGCTGTCAAGATTTCCCCCCACTTGAACAATAATTTGTCCCATTATTTCTGTCTTTCTCCAGATAATATGCAGGATGGTAAAAAGAAATACCGATGTTTTAAAAATGCTTCAGGATTCCAGATAATTCCACACAAAAACCCCCATGTGCTACAGGGAAAAGCAGCCATGGCTACTTTGTATATTTTCCAGGAGATATAGAAACATACCAGCTACAGTGGTGACAAACATACACAGAGTTCTCGACCAACACTAGACAAACAGTAGAGACCAACTCCAAACCTTTCAAACAAGTCCATCTGTTGCAGACAAACAACAAATGACTTTACCACATTAGCTATGGACACAGCCCCTGCATGCTTTCAAATCTCTTTGCTCAGGCCATGACTTTTTGACTAGCTTCCTAACGAAATGAGGAATGAAACACGTGCCTCCTCATCCGTCTGCTCTCCGCAGTCAACATCGAAACTCAACAGCCATTTTAAGTGATTCCTTACAGAGTTCCAAAGACTCATGGAAATCACCTCTTGTAAATTGGCAGTGGGAATGCACAGAAATACGGTATGTCATGGGAAAACAGAGGAGACAGAAGCAGGTATTTTGGAAGACGTCAAGAGGAACGGGACCTATCTGACAGCAGGATGATAGGACATACTTCATGTACCCGTATTCAAGCTTCATTAGTTTTGCTGAACACAAAACAACAAATTGTTTTGTACAATCCTATGGGAAACAAGTTTGCAGATCACAAAATTTCCAGGTTGTTCTAACAAGTCTCCAGACATTAAATACTACTGTAATGGTTTAAATCCATTGACTGCTTCATACTAATTCATCCTCTCTTTCCTGTTTCACAGTGACACTCTGTGACACTTCTGTGCTTTTACAGATCGTCAGAGTCCTTTCTTCTCATCCATTTTTATTTTGTAAAACGTTTTGGAATCTTGCATGAGTAATTTTTTCACAGTTAAATGCCACAAACCAATCAAAGGGACTCCCATCCTGAGCCAATACAAAAGTAAGATGAGAATCAGTGCTATAATGCTGTCGTCAGAGCAACACTGGGAAGGGAAAAGAGAGAGACACACAGGTTCACAGGTTATTCTGAGTTGGAAGGGACCCACAAGATCATCGAGTCCAACTCTTAATACTGTCTCCCTGGCGGGAATTGAACCCGGGTCTCCCACACGCCAGGTGGGGACACTTACCACTGTNCTTCCCTAGTCCCACTGACCACACTGTTCCTGATCCAGGCCAGCATGCCATTGGCCCTCTGAGCCACCTGGGCACACTGCTGGCTCAGATTGAGTTTTCTGTGTGAACTGAGAAACCTGGAGAACCTCTTCCTAACTCCAGTACCGCTAAGACTTCACATGATACAAAGAAAAGCATAAAGAAAAAATGGATAACCAAAAGACATTTATAGGATAACAATACACTTAGATTCCAGAATAAATTCTATTCAGATCAAAGGAATATATGTACTAATTTCTGACCCTGGACCAGTTACATGGAATTTTGGCATAATGCATAAATATGCACCTACAACAAACAACAACAACAACAAATGCCTGCAACACAGCTCATTTCTGGGTACAAAAATATAGTTCATATTATTCATCTCGCTTCTCAACAGCTTTATCCTATCTTTGGGGAACATAAAAGAGAATCACAAGCAGAAATTACAAATTAATTTAGCACAAGTATTAAAATGTGCCAGATAACATATTCATTTATTATTTATGTTGTCTGAATATTAACCAGTGCCACAAGTACACATTTAGGGACTCTGAGTGCCATCAAATCATTAACAGAAAACAACAAAGAAACAAACCAAAAAACAATTATAAAAGAAGTTTCTGGTATTCCATAAAAGTAACATTAAGTTGCTGCATTAGCACTCATTTGTGACCACTGGACTACACCCCAAAAAAGCCCATCTTTTTGTACACCTTCACATGTGCTTCAATAACAGGTTTTCCTTACCTCAAGCACTCTTCCCGTGATATACTTTTCACAATTGTCACATCTGATACCAAACTTTGCATGATAGTCTGTTTCACAGTATGGAACACCATCCCTAGGGGAAAAAAAACCCAGGACATACAGAGAATATTTCATGTAGCCTTACATTTTACCAGGAGATCATACATCTAAAATTTGTTAATGCTTCAACACTTCATAGAGTAGCTATAGATATTCCAGCGTTCAAAATATTAATATTAATTAATTTTGTTAAGGATTTAATAGTTAATTAACTATTTTGTCCTTTTAGAGTCTACCCTGATCCCACTTTCCTGCTTTGTTGCTGAATTCAGCCATTATATTTGTTTATATTTATGCACCTCTCTCCTTGTTACAACACTCAGTCCCTGAGACCCTCACATGATCTGTTTAATAGTGTTACCCATTAACATTTTCCATGTCTTTCCTCCTCTTCGGAAAATACAACTATTTTTACATATCAATCGTTCCCTTTTTACCTAATTTGTGCAAAATATGTATCACCTGATATAATATATTATCTAATCCTTTATCTGAGACTGCACCAGAGTGATTCTTCAACTATTTTGTCCATAAAGCAAGTTTTTATTAACATTTAAGTGTACTGACATTCTTTACTGGACTTGCTTAAAATACAGTGGCAGATTAACCATTTTGGGAAGCTGCTCCATAGAAACCAGCCATGACTCTGAGAATTCAACACTTGGATTAGTGCTCTGATAATAACCTGTAAATTTTAAACTTGACAATTTTAGTTTTACACGTCGAGCGCTAAACTGATGAACGAAAACAAACTCTCTTCCTGTTTCAAAGTGCAAGTTAAACACACTTTAGTATGTTCAGTTTGTTATGCTAAAACAGCCCATGATCAGACAGATTTATTAGCAGAGGCGTAATTTTATCAGAAATTTCCCTGGAGAAACACAGGAGTCATTTTATGGCATACAAGTTGGACTGCTTCAAGACTAACCTGTGAGTTATCACAATAATTAATTGAATTAACTGAAGCCAGGATGTTTCTTCTCTTGAGTTATTTTGCTTGGCATTCAGCTTCTTCAAAAGGAGGGCTTCATAATAACTACACCTTTACAATTTATGGGGGGGTTATTATTAAATATGGAAAAAAAAGCAGCGAACCAAAACACAGCAGAGTAGCACAACACTTGAGATAATGCAAAACCTTCCTCTTTTCATATTGTTTCTCCAGTGCAAGCTGTGAAATTAAATGTCATACTGGTATTAACCTAAATCCAAAGAACAGCTGAAAATCAGTGGGACATGGGCTCTGAAACTCCATCACCTCTGGACACTGCTGATTAAGAAAATTTCAACATATCACCACACTTCTCTGAAGCAGAGATGAGTCCCAGGTGCCTTGGCCAGTGAAAGGCCTGTATCTCACCAGCCTGGTGAGAGTGTTGACACAGGACTTGTTCTGTGTGTGTGCGTGCTTTGTGCTGTTTCTTTGTGCTGTCATCACATTCAGTCCAAATTTGACAGCACAAGGCTCTGGAGCAGCACAAAAGCATGATATTCATATCCTTAATGGACTTTTGATAAACACTTCTGCTTATGTAAAACACATGGAAAAGACAGCACCTGCTTGTTCACATGACAGCATCACACAGAGCAAAGCCAGAGATAACTAAGGGAGTACCTGGGGGGCTTTGGAACATACCCCACCCATTGATTTTCTATGCATAACTGCTCTGCCATGTACCATTCAAGCTAAACGGACAAATTTCAACTCTATTTCTTTTCATTGCATCTTTTTCTGCTTTTAATACAATTCAGATAATAGTTTAGACAACAGCCTCTAATCTTTTATACGTCTCTCCAAAAGTAAAGGATATGAAATGATAGATTAATTTTTTGGGATGAAAAGAACGCTGAAAACAGGGGAAAACGCTCCCCAACTTACTTGCTGATGTACTCTGCATTCAGTAGCTTGCCACATGTATTGCACTTAAAACAGCCCAAATGCCAGTGTTTGTCCAAGGCAACCAAGGACTGTCCATTTTTTATTTCTGA
The DNA here is from genome assembly GCA_013390025.1 of Pitta sordida. NCBI lineage: Eukaryota > Metazoa > Chordata > Aves > Passeriformes > Pittidae > Pitta > Pitta sordida. The sequence goes on from WEKX01001338.1 coordinate 173,655, forward strand.
ACCACAGCCTCCACAATCTACAAGAGAGAAATGCAGTATGAGTGAGTCATACATTTTAGGTGGACACACAGCATGGATCCCTCAGTGTCCCAGTAACATTCGCTCCTGGCTGCTCACTGATGGATGACAAGTGCTGCTGCCCTAATAGTGCCCTGACATCGCTAGAAGACATGAACAATTCAAATAAAAAAGCTGATTATTTGGGTTTCCTAGTAACTTAGGCTTTATTTGAATTCATTCACACTGTGTTTGAAAGACAAAGTTTTGCTAATTAATTTTCCAAGCATCGCAAATCAGCCCAATAAAATAAATAAAAAGTTACCCAGATTAAAACAAATGATTGATTCTTCATATTAGACTCTGTCTTACAATCTTCAAGCTTTGCTTATTACTTTAAAATTGTTTTAACAACCATTAAAAAATCCAAGCTGAAATTCTAACGTGAAATTCCCCGTAAACTTATTTAGACATTCCAGAAGAGAAAAAAACCCAAAAAACTAAAACAATGTCTTGAACTGAAGAGAAAGATACACAAAGGCATTTTAAAAAAATACCTAGTTATTAAGCAAGAACTCCAAACCTAGGATCTCATTAAAACATTTCAACAGCCCTCTTAAAAACTTTCTGATTTAAGATTCTGTTTAGTTGGTTACACGACCCTGATGAGACACTGTAAGTGCAATTGTAAATTTTTCACTTCTGAGTGCACAACAATAAAGGATACTTCTTATTTTCCTTTAGTGGATCTGGAATGGATTAAGGGAGCAATGATGTGTCTGATGTTACCCTGTAGAGCCTGATACGTCGAAACTAGCCTAGCACAAAAGCATGTACACCACGGATCAGAACATTCGAGTTTTGCTAATAAAAACAACATTTGGGTGTGTGCCTGGGTTTAGCCTCTGCAGTATTCTGCAGTATCTATTGTTCAGCTTCAATCAGAAATTTGTTTGTGATCTCCCTTGCACTGGGGATTCATCTGGTAATCTAATTTAATCTCACTGGGTTGAGGGTTTATTTCATACACTGAATAACAACACCATGTGCTCAGATGTCATTCACCTTTCCTCCGGCTTAAGCTCAGGTGGGCAGAAATGCAGCTTTTGGTGAGCTACTCTTTAATTCCCAACTGCTGTTTTCTCTATTAAGTTCCAGATAATTACAAACAAATATTGTGGTTGCTATGACAACGGTGCCTAGGATGTGTCCTTTTCTTCCCATCCTTTGGTGACTCAACTAATTTCAACCAATAACTCTGCAGAACACATCCATTTGCTGCTACACGGTGATATTCTTCCCTGAATACTCTTTCAACATCAACACTGTCACAAGAGGTTTTTCAGAGCTAGTATTTCAAACTAAACAAATCAGATAGGTAGGAGCTTTTATAATGACAAAAAATTCAAGGATTCGGGCAAAAAAATCCCAAGTATTTGACATTCTTTATTTTTTTCCAAATGGAATGCATAAAGGAGGTCAGAACCAAAATGGGAGGATGAAAATAGAAGGACTAGTTCAGAAGGGGCAGTGATGTCGAGAGCTCAGTGAGTCCCAAGGGATGTTCTGAAAGCTTTACTGAGATAAATAGGCTGATGAACAGCACACATGGTACATATCAGTCACTTCTGGGACAGGAACAAAACCAATATAACAGTGGGTCAACGCACTAATTGTTCCTTGATTAAGCTTGCTTGAAGTCATATGGTTTTATGCACTACTAGAAAGAATTGTTTGTTTAAAACACTAAGGTCTTTTCCAAGAAAGCTGTTGTTTAAACAAGTAGACATGCCATTCATTGCTTTATGTATATGACATATGGCTGAGGGGAGACCTTATGGTTGAGGGGAGACCTTATCACTCTCTACAACTACCTGAAAGGGAGGTGTAGCCAGGTGGGNTCTGTGATCTTGCTCTTAATATCCTGTTAAATATACATTCATGCACCTTCATGAACTTGTGCTGCAGTGCTTCTTATTGACCAATCCAAGAACTATTCCTCACAACAAGGAGGGATTATACCATTATGATCCAATTTCCTGAGCCCACAAGCTTCCCAGCTCTGGGGTCAGCTGAGAGCTGCAAATCACCATAAAATCAAGAGATTCTGGCCGGGAGCTGCATTGGGAAAATGGGAGTAAGGAAGAGATAAGAAAGGATAAACACAGGTAAAGGATGATATTCATCTGAGATCACAGCAACACCATGATGGAGCAAGGTTATGGTCTTCATGTTGCCCTTTGAGAAGTCACCATACTGAGCTCACCTCCCTCAGTACCTGCTTTGAAAAGCAGAGTTCTTTAGTCTCACATGAATTCCTTTAAAAGGCCAGTTTACAGTGTGGAAATTACGATCCAAGTTTGAATCAAAACTCTTAACCAATTCCACTGAAACCTATGGAAAGACTTCATCCATTTCGAGTGAGATTTAAGGCAGACATGTATTTGAGATTTAAAGAAACATGTCTGAGACTTAATTTGGGGGAAATGCTGAACTTTCACTTTCCAAGGTCGGGTTTTGCCCCAAAAACATGTTTCCAGTGCTGTTTCCCTCTGAGACAACTGGTCTGCTGAGGTTTGCAGGGCCCTGTGCACTGGGGAGACTCAGTGCACTGACCCGAGAGAGCTCGGGAAGGGCAATGCATGAAAACCTCTCCCTGTGTGTATGAGGACAGAGAAAGCCAATATAAATACATTAAAGGATTCTGTATCACAGATAATCAAATCAACTTGTTCTGTGAGTACTCAACCAGGCAAATAATGTCCATTAAAGTCAAAGGCACTTTTCCCATTTGATAAGGAGACAAACGGATGACAGGCCATTAAAGTATGGATCTGCAAGCGCAGCCAGCAAAGATGTCTAAGGATGACCCGTTTCATGAATAAGTGACAAGAGAAAGCACCTAACAGAAATCTCTCCCCACAAAAGAATGTCATTAGCAAGAGAAAATCATCAGAGCAACTCACGACATTCATACAGCTGACAAGCTGCAGAAAGGAGATGGTGAGAACTTCTGTAGAGAAACGTGGTGGAAAAAAAGAAAACAGAATAAAAAAGGGAAAAAGAAAACAGAATAAAAAAGAAGAGATTTCCCCCGGAAGTGGGTTGGATTCTTTATAGAAAGATGAACAATCCATGGGGCTCTTCCTCAGCATTCTGAATTCAGCTTGAAATAAAAACATTTCTGTCTTTGCTGTTGAATTGAATTGCTAATGCTGTTTAATTACACAAAGGTGGTGGTGGACTTTTGAAGTGTGACAGCACTTGATGAGCAAAACAGCAGAGGAACAGAGTTCAGAGCAGCACCACAACTTTGTGATCTACTGCAGAAATGCTGGTGTGAAAAGACCACATTTCATTGCAGTGCTGGTATCTTCTGCTAGTACACAATAGTACTGAGGTCAAGTCAAATGTCCCCAGGTCATGTTTCATACATTTAAACCCCTTCTGTGTAGTAATTAGGCACGCAGTCCTGTCATGGGTATTTTCTGGAACACTTACGAATTATTAAATCTCACATCAGGAGGGTTTTTTTAGCTGGACTTGGACTAAAACCTTAAAAATATTAACATCTATATTATGTTTTTCTCCAAATAATTTGATTTACTTCAGTTTTAATCAAATTTTTTTATAGGTTCTGTGTACGGTTACATTTATAATGGCACCACCTGTGTCTCTTTTTAATATCACACTTTCTCAGAAAACCACCAGGGACCCACAGGATCATCGAGTCCAACTCCCAAGCGAACGCCCACCCAGGGATCAGGCCCACAAGTGTGGAACCACGGGCACCACGCTCCATCCATCCAAGCCTCCCACCATCCAGACCATGGCACTGAGCTCCTCATCCAGTCTGACCTTAAACACCTCCAGGGATGGCGACTCCACCACCTCCCTGGGCAGACCATTCCAATGAGGGATCACTCTCTCTGGGAAAAACCTCTTCCTAACATCCAGTTACTACACTGCGTTTCATGACACACACACACATTGGTGTAAAATTCTGTTCTTTAAACCTGTGCAGACCAAGAAGTACCGGCTGAAAAGAGAAGAAATCTCTACTTACTCCGCAGGTTCTGTACAGGGAAAGAAGCAGCGCTGCTGGCAGGGGGCAGGGAGCATTTCTGGCAGATGCACTCCTTCCCGTTAAAAGTTACTCGGTCACCCGCGGGGAAAGGCAACCTACAACAGCGGAAACAAAAGCAAAACAGTTACACTCTCACGCCTTTATTGAAATTAAATATCTTTCCAGTAAGGAACTGAATGTCACCCTGGCTTCTTTCTCTCTGCTTGCTCAGCTCTCATTCACGGTTTTCCAGCCACACGCTGGGCTGAAGTATCAAAGGGACGTATCAAACAGACAATTGCACATGCAGATGTTAGAGCCTCTTAGGGAAAAAATAAATATCTAAAGAAACAAAAACACAGTGAACACTCAAGTCCAAATCCTTGTGTACCTAAGAAACATAGTATCAGCCAGGGTTGATTACTAAGTGGATCGGTTACAGAACCCACAAAAAATTGGCATTCCAGGAAGTAAGTACAGGCAAATGCAGCCGCTTTTATGTTGCTAAAATGCTCCACGAGAGTGATGACTTTTATACATTAAAAAACCAGCACTTGTTCTTCCAACTTTTACCATATCAAAGTCCTTCTCTTAATCCATGTGCTCAGAAAGCAAATGTTGGTAAATTCTCAAAGGAGAAAACATCTCTCAGCTACAAAACCCACAGTGCCTACATTGCTTGTTTGCCCCACTCAACAACAGCTCTCCTTACACTTAATTAGATCCTTCCTTTTTATCAATGCCCCTAAAACAAAAAGCTCTCTGCTGTATGCTTTCTTGTCTGGGCCTAGAAATTGCTGAGGTTTTTTCTCTAAGGGGACCAGATGGACAAATCACTTCATATGCAGCGAAGGATGGCAGGGATTTAGAAACACATTTCGCTCCACCCAAATCTCATGTCCAACTAAATCCCAAGCAAACTATCAAAATATGGCTTAAGTGGGGCACCAACATAACACAGACCTTCTGCCTCATGGCGAGTTCCATCTGATCAGATGTCATTAACATTTCATTAAACCTCTGCATGGCCTTCCCCCACAAATGCTATCGAGTTCACACCAAGTGAGAGATCGTCTTCACTACAAAAGCTGCACAAATACTTCTTCCTAAACTTAAACACCATGTTGCTCCCTAAACAACCAAAGAGTGGCTTACAGTTCATTTGAATTGCATTTAAAATAACTTTTACTACTAAGAGAAAAAAGCAATGCTGTCGTTTCTTTCTATAAAATGTTACTGAACAGAAATTTGAAACCAGTTAAATAAATGTTCAACAGTGACATCGATTTTTGAGCATTGGTGATAATTTAAAAATCATGAAGATCCACGGAATTTAAATATATATTATTATATTTGATAATGAATTCCGCTTTTCACCTGGTTTTCCCCCCTTTGCTAATGACTTCATAATCCAAATATTTGCTATATAATCCAAATATTTGCTCACTTCCTTTTAAAAGAAAAATATTTTATGGAAATAGACTTCAAAATTCTCTTGCTCTTCGACACAACCAAATGCTCCATGTGTGATTGTGGTACAAACAGGTCCAATACCATGTTAGTATAGATAGTCCTAAATTTCCACCTGTTTAGGAGAGAGTTTTCTACCCTAAATTCTAATGAATAACCTAAGAAGAAGAGAATGCTGCCTGTGGCGTGACAGGAGGTGATGGAGCTGAAGTCCACTGAGCAATTTTGTTCTGTCTTGCAGAAATCCAGTAGCAGTAAACTTCTGCGTTACATTGAAAAAAAAAATCGGAATTAAAACTGTTGTTTGCAACAGATTCTCTAAGTCAGAGGGACTTCTGATATATGAAATAATAATAAAAGGACTTCATGAACATCGCAGAAAAGTTGTGGTTGAAAAGGACCTCTGGAGATTATCTGGTCCAACCCAAAGCTTATTCCAATGAACATACATACATTTGAATAAAAATTAGTACATGTAATACACTTCTATATAGATAACATAATGACTAATTACAAAAAACTGTCTCAAAGTGAAGTAATTCAAATGCTGTCCTAGTTTCCTACTGCCAATGGGAAAGAAATCATTTAACCAGGTTTTCATATTAACAAAATATTACAAAATCAAGCCTAGAACTTAGCCCTATTAATTGACCCAGAAAGACACAAGCCAAAGCATGTCAACTGTTCCAGGACTGAGACAAGAACCTGCAATCAATCTCCCTCATTTTTTTAGGAAGACATTTAATCTTGATTTGCAGATAACTCATAGACTTATAACCACTGCTAATCTGCTCCAAATTAATCCCCCACAACCCCAGCAAACTGCTCCACTCATACAATCACACAGCTACACTCACTGCCATGCAACCACCCTGCCATCTTTAATTCTTATGCACACCTGCATGCCCTGGGCAGGGTATTACTCACAACTACATTTTGCCCTGGGGACCAAGTCCTGGCCTTAGCTAATCACCCAGCTGGCTCACGGGCTCTCGTGAGACGCCCCAGTAAAACCACAGGCTTTGCACCATTCATAATCCTGAGGATGATGATGTACTGGGAGCTGCAAACAATTCACTGCTCTAAAGAATGACCATGGCTACTGAGCAGTCTTGTATCGTAGAAGTAGTAATCAGAGGTAAGGTTAATGTATCTTATTGATTCAATGATACAACTAATAAAGAACCAACTGAACTTCCAGCTGAACACAGAAGTCCCTCTCAAACACATGCACCCAGCAGCAAGTAAACCAGAAGCAGGAACTGTGCACTTCCAACTGGCTCATCTTCATTAAGCAATTAGACAAGCTAAAAGAAAATAAGTTAAAACTAGAAAAGGAAACGAGGATAATTTGCATCCTATTGCAAAAAGACAGAACAAGGTAGGTGACCCCAGAAACATGCCAAAGGTTACGGGCACCACACCATGTTACAGAGCCTCCCTAGATGGGAGGGGCAGATGAGGGCTTTCCTCGACCATAAACGTATTGCAATATTAGTAAGGTCGAAAGAGACCTTGGAGATCATCAAGTCCAACCTGTAACCCAACACCAACCCATTGTCTAAACCATGGCACTACCCACAGGACCATCCCGTCCAACTCCCCACCATCCAGACCATGTCACTGAGCTCCTCATCCAGTCTGACCTTAAACACCTCCAGGGATGGTGACTCCACCACCTCCCTGGGCAGACCATTCCAATGAGGGATCACTCTCTCTGGGAAAAATGTAATACTTGTTGTATCCCCTAAGCTACTTTAGTAACTCTTCTATTCCAATCTAAGAGGGCAACAATTTCAATTCTTCATTTTTTTCCAATTCTGCAAAACGCTTTCCTCTAAAAAAGCCTGTGAGAAATCTTCCTTGTAAGTTGTCCACCCAAAGGTGCAGAGAGATGTTTCCTTCCCTCAAAGGTCTTCTAAACCCACAAAGAAGTCTCAGACCTTACTTCACAATCTTTTTCACTGGGAATCCAGAATTCACACCCAACACATTTGTCAGTATTTCTGCAACAGCTGACCTCTCCCTCTCACAAGCTGCTCTGCTTGAGAATTTCAGCGCCGGTACAAGTGAAGGCACAACAGAAGGTGGTAACAGTCAATTAACAAGGTTTCAGTTGCTGAGATCTTCAACTTGTGAGCAGGACTATGTATAGAATTGTAGGTTAAAAGCAGTGTATCTGCCTTCAAACACAATGACATCTCACCACCAGTCACCCACTGAACACTGCTAGGTATTGCCAAAACTAGGACAGGGTTTTAATTAGCTACTTATCCTTTAATAAATATTCAGTGAGATTCTCACAGTTGGATGGTCTATTTTTAAAATGAGAATTAAGAGCATCTTTAAAGCAGCCCTCTGAAATGGTATGTAGAATTTTAATACTTCTACGATCCATTTCCCAATGACCTTTGTTTTATCCCCCTGCCTACAATGTTTGTAAATCCAGAAAAACAATGGATGTCAGCAACAAAATTATACTGTAAAACATCAAACCACCATCAGATTAATCCAGGGCAACTGTGTGCTGACAGCAAAAGGTCGGGTCCCAGGCTTGTCCTTTTCTGCCCATTCCTCAATCTATGCAGCTGTGTGCAAGCCATTCAAGCTTTCTGGGACAAAAGCAAATAATTCAGGTTTTTTTCAGAGCAGACTCTTTAAATTGCCAATCTGACTCCGTGGCTGAACAGTCTACTAAATTTGATACACAAAAGTCAACAGAAGCACAGAGTTAGGGTTGTAAGGAGAGCAAAGCTATTCATTTCAGTAGCTGACTGAAGTTACACTAGGTCAGGTGTAATGTCAGACTGCAACCTAAGGACCAACAGGATCAAATTCTGCTCTGACTTGTACCTGGTACAATCACGTCCCTCAAAGCTGCTCCACAGGGATGAATTTGACCTGGGGCATTAAAACTGATACAAGAGGGATGTTATGTGCTATCTGCTCTTTATATGAATTTCAACAAAAGCAAATGCTAAGTCTTGCTACCAGGAAGGAACAACCCCAAGCACCATTACACCACAGGGGTTAATCAGCTGAAAAGCAAAAAAAGTGCTTTGCAGAGATCATGTCAGACAGGACTTATCAGAGTGACACTGCAGGAAAGAAGGCACAGCAGATCCTGAGATGCACCAGTGTAGTCAGCAGGACCCCAGAAGGGATGTTCCCTTATGTTCATCATTCAAGAGATTGCAGCAGAGGCTGGGTTTTTCTGTGGCCGGGCTTCTGATAGCAGGGAGGCTATGGCAAAGGCTTTTTTTGAGAGGTTGCTGGAAGCCTCCCTCATAGCTGGCAGGACCAATACCAGCCAGCTCCCGGCTGGACCCATCACCAGCCAGGGCCAGGCCAATTGGGAGCGACAGAAACGCTGCTGTGATAACATATTTAAGAAGGAAGAAAAAAGTCAAGGGGAGGCTAGAGGATGATGGCTGCTGGAGAAGTACAGCAAGAAGATGTAAGGAGGGCTTTGCAGCGAGACCTTGACAGGCTGGATAGATGGGCTGAATCCAATGGCATGGGGTTCAACCAGTCTAAGTGTCGGGTCCTACACTTCAGTTACAATAACCCCATGCAGAACTATAGGCTGGGGTTGNGTGTGGGTAGTAGGATGGCAACAGGTCAGGTTAGGTAACAGGTTTGACTAGATTAGATTAGGTAACAGGTGATAGGTTGGACTTGATGATCTCTATGGTCTTTTCCAACCTTACTGATTCTGTGATTCTGTAACAACAATGCAGACATCAAGGTCAGTGCTGGAGCACGGGGAGGAGGTGCTCCAGGCACCAGAGCTGAAAACTCCCCTGCACCTGTGATGAAGAGCATGGTGAAGCAGTCATGCCCCAGCGCAGCCCGTGGAAGAGATTTCTAACCATCCTTACCTCTCTGTTATATCTTTTGTCTCTCCCATTTGTTTGCAGGGGGGAGTGAGAGAGTGGCTTTGGTGTCCCCACTGCACTGGGACAAGATTTACTGGAGGGAAATGAAGGTGGCTATGTCCACCGGTGCAGCACAGGACACACGGGCAGGGGCTGCAGGAGATGTACTTGCTCAGCCTTCCAATGCTCAGGGGAGATCTTATTGCTGTCTAAAACTACCTGATTATGTGTATATGAAATTGGAGCCACGCTCTTCTCAAAGGCACAGAGTGAAGGGACAAGAGGCAGCATGGAACATGGGAAATGTCATCTTAATATAAGGATAGAAAACTTACCATTATCTTGTTCATTGCTGGAACACACTGTTCAGGGAGTCTGTTGGATCTCCATCGTTAGAAATACGATAAATCAATGCCATCAGCAGTTTGTTCAGACTGGGCTTGCTTTGAGCCAGGGGCTGGAACACAGGACCCAAACAGATCCCTTCCATCTTACATTACTCTGGGGCTATAGGTACACTCCACATAGAATCCCAGAATCATTAAGGTTGGAAAAGACCTCCAAGCTCATCAAGACCAATCTCTGACTGAGTACCACCATGTCCACTAAACCATATTGCACACTGCCATGTCTCTCTGGATTTTAAATGCTTCCAGGGATGGTGACTCCACCACTTCCCTGGGAAGCCTGTTCCAATGCTTAACCACCACTTCAGTGAAGAAACTGTTCCTAATATTGGACCCAAACCTCCCTTGGTGCAACTTAAAGACATTTCCTCTTGTTCTATCACTATTTGCCTAGGAGAAGAGGCCGACCCCCACCTCACTGCAACCTCCAGTCAGGTAGATGCAGAGCAGGATCTCCCCTGAGCCTGTTCATCTCCAGACTAAACAACCCCAGCATCCTCAGTCGCTCCTCATGAGATTTATGTTCCACAACCTTCCCATGAAGAGCAGCAGACCCTAAACCTGAAGAGTAGCACAACACCAATCATTTCTAAAGGAAGAACCATACACTGATAAATATATTTGTTTTAGAATAAAAATTCCATGAACAATTGGTCTGACTTCAAAATCTTGGTGTCAACATCTAGATGAAGATCTCACTTCATGAGATGCCTCAAGAAGCACCCAGTACAGCTTAAGTGGGAACAAAGCCCTTTCCAAGTTCAGCATCACTAAAAAAAAAAAGTGAGCAATTAAAAAGGTTTAGCATACTCAAAGAGTCTGACATCATTGCTATGTTTAAGAATGAACTGAATTTGAACTTCTAATTTTCAGTGTTATCTCAGTTTCTTAAGGCATACATACACAAAAGAGCTCAGCTTTTTTTTCTACAAATAGCAGTGTTGCATGTAGGGCTACAAAATCATTTGCTGAAAAAAAAGCCCAGCTTTCTAAATTTTTATATTCAACTACCTGGCCACAGTGAACTACCTTCTTGAAGATAATAAAAATATAAATGGGTTGAGAGAGGTTTTAAATGTAGATTTGGCACACAACCCTTTAAAGAGTCTGTAGCTGCCTCTTGCCCCTCCACAGGGCACATATTCAGATTCTGTCAATCTGCTGTTTCAAGAGAAAACTCCCTGAACTCAGATATCCAAATTCTGTAAAGCAAACATGAATCTGTCTCCTTATTAAGGATCCTATGATGTACGTGCCCATCTATTCCCCAGCTAAGAGAAGCTGTTCTTCTCTCTTCATTATTTACATCTTACAATGTAAATACATCACAATTTACATCACAAACACCCCTTCCAACTTCGCTAATTATATTAGCCCATAAAAGCAAAGACCAGTTCTTTGCTACCAAATGAACACACGGTCCATCACTCACATTAAAATCATAGTCTATGTCCATTAAACATAACTCAGATCAGACATCTTATACATGCTAAATAAACCTATATAACTTATCAAAACACTAAGATATCTCCTGAAAATTCCATTTATAGAAGTACTAGATTTTCTCACTGGTGCTACCATCTGAAATAAAAAACACTTCCCACTTGTTTCTATTCAAATCTTCTCTGAAAATAAGAAAAAAAAAAAGGAATTGCTACTGTCACCGGTTTACTATTCAATATAAATACAGTTTAAAAGTGTCACTTCAGCATCGATGGAAATACAGGTTGTAGAAGTGCTCATCTAAAGCATTTAACAAGCCCGAAACATTCTGGAGACACATGTCATGAGCTTAAACCACATGTATTTATAGTCTTACCCACCTTATTTTTACTAAGGACATCACTCAATAAAATAAATGCTGATAATATTTAGTTAAGACACTCTTACCCATAAAAAACCGTGAGTTATGTCTGGATTTCAATGACCTGGGTAATTGAAGCAGAGCTGATTTAAAGCATATAAACAGATGACAGGATTCTTCTGTTGCTCTGCACCACAAATTAGCGTTACAACCCCCTGTGGGAGACACTAATTGAATCCTGCTAGTCAGCTGACTCTGAGGAAGACAACATGAATTTGTGTGTCCCTCTAAGGAGAGCAACAGAAGCAAATCCGGGTCTCTCTACTGAAGTTTTCAACAGGAACGATCAGAAACAGTGAAATAGCATTTAATCCAAGTATTTGGTTATATAGAACATTAGGCAATATGTCTGATTTTCTTTTTAGATGAAATATCAGAAAATCAATTTTTAAAAGCTTTATCACATCCTCACCACACGCAATATTTGCAGCATGAATTTCATGGCATTGCAGTTCAGCTAACCTGAATTCTTAGGTCCTCAGAAAGAAATGGTTCACTAATCAAGAAAATTGTTGCAAATTTCCAGTGAGATGAGACAAATTGCACCACCAAGCTCCAAACCATCAGCTGAAGGAATGACTTAAACAGAGCAGAGATAGAGATCCAATGGCCCAACTGAAACTCAAGTTAGATACTGAGTTGCAAAGTATAGAACACACAGGTAAATTCGTAATTGATGCCTGAATTCCAAGACCTTATGGTGTGGCTGAGGATTCAACCACATTTAAGCAGGAAAAATGGAGTCAACAAGTTTTTTTATTCGTCTTCAATGAAAAAGCACCTCACTTTACAGAAGGTACTAGTGCCAAGAACAAAGGTACAAAGGCTTTGCTCATATGTAGAAGGGGTTTAATACTGCCAGGCTGCAGGTCAAGAGCATTTGCAGCCCAATCTTGAGGCACACCTGAAATAATTTTTAATAATAATTAAAAAAAACAAGGAGATTCCAGTCTTCTTTGTTATCTTTACTCTTCACGTTTGTTTAAAGTATCCAAAAGGGAAAAAAATATCCTATTAAACACAGCAAAACTTAGACAGAATTGAATCTAATAAAGACTTCTCAATCTCAAGTCTTCCCCTTAGGAAGGTTATTTAATTATTCCCGCAATTGCTTTATTAAATCGAGACTTGTCATGCTCAGAGCTAATGGAGATAGCTGGTGAAACCCAACATGTTTTTGTGAGTCTAGGGCCCTTCTGTGCTGTACTAAACAGCTGTTGAAGTTTCTGGGAAGAAGCACTGTGAAATTTCAGTTTAAATCTATTAACACAGGATCCAGCTGGCTCACCGAAGACTCGGCCACTGGAATTGGAATCCTTTGTAACTTCAGACAACAAATGACAAAACAGGAGAAATAAAGCAACACTTGGTGCAAAAGGTCAGACAAGTAGAGACAGTGGCAGTTTCTGAAGTACTTTAAAAACCTCCTACATAAGATACCATAAAAAATAAAAAAATTGGATAAAAGGGAGGCAAAGTTTGCAGATTATTTTTCTGTAATTATTGCATTTTTTAGGAGTGGATAACAGAAAACAGAACTTTTTTTTTTTTTCCTTCTCTTTTCCCTCCCCCCATCTTTTGACTACAGGTTTGAAGTCGGGCATCCATCTTTAAAAACTTCGTTTTCAAATGGAACACGACATGATGCAGAAAACATACCTGCAGACAGCACACACGAAGCAGTCTGGGTGATAGGTTTTGCCCAGTGCAGAGACCACTTCTCCCTCAATGAATTCATCACAACTGAAGCACCGTGTGCCATAGAGTCTCTGGTAGTCCAAAGTACAGATGTAGTCTCCCTGTCTCACAAAAAATCCTCCTTGAGCCAGGTCACATCCACAAGCTGCAGCAGAAAGAGAAAATGCAGACTCAGAAGGCTGGAAAAAGCAAAGATCATGCTGATTTTTCACCCATGATCAGTTTGGTTCTGGGTAGAGCACTTCAATATATGGGCTTATGACCACAGAACAGCTGTGCATCTCAAAAACACTACTTTTATAAATTATTTCAGTCATGTATTTTGTACACTGGTAGTCTGGCTTTATTTAACGTAAAAATATTAACCTCAGTGTAGTGGCTGCAGGTAGAAAAATGTCCAGGAGTTGAGCACAGGGTTCCCATATACAACACTCAATATATTCAACACATTAAAGGACATGCACAGAGGATATAAACCTACAAAATCTAAAGCACCAGTGTCACAGGGAACATCTCTGACAGATGACAAGTGTCTGATATTTCCCTCTAAACAAAGGGTCTGATGCACATAGCAACTCCTGTAATCTTCCACAAGTTTAAAAGATGCTTTTTTAAAATCAGATCTCACATTGACCTAATAAATATCACTCACCAAGTACAAACTGGAGGCACCTCCAGAACCACATGCTCCTAGAAAAAGTAGAGTTTTAATCCTACTTGTCAGTTTCTAAGCTAAATCTCTGGGTGGGAATGGGTTAATGTTGAATAGCCAAAGGCTTGTGAGACTGTCCAGGAGTTTTCTCCATTGCAGCAGGGATGAAGCTAGGCTGGTATTTTATAAACCCAGAAAGGAAAGGAGAGATACAATAGCCTGGTGAAGCCACAATAGAAGTCAATGGCAGAAATGTAGATGATCCTCTTCCATATTGACCAGGATCTTTAACAATAGACTCAATTTAATTTATAAGGGGAACTGGACTTCAAAATGGTGATACTGCTGCTGTGCTGGCCACTATTTTACTCCAAGTCACAGCATCACACTTGTTACTACTTACTTCTGCTCCTGAGGATGTTCATGTGGGAATGTGTTTCTATCAGCAAAGGGATGCTGAACAGAACTGCAGCAGTGTCACTACTCACATACAGCACACAGAACAAGAGTGGGAACGTTTCTTATCAAATCTGGGTTGCATGTGCAAAAAAACGCAGTGTTGCTCAGTGCCTTGGTTCCAAAACAGCATCAGTACCCACACGTTTTAAGTCCAACACGGAGATTTCTGTTTAGGTACCCAACAGTCCACAGGTACTTTGGTTTTTAAATTGCCAACTCACAACAAGCCTGTTTGCAGTGTCAGAATCAGTTATCTTGCACCTAAATATTAGAAATGAGTCCATCAGGAATGTTATTTCAACAAAAGCCTGATTCACAGCCGAGCAGGGATAACAGGATGACCTACTTTAAGAGACAAGCACAACTCAGCGTCTTTAGCCTAACCAAAACCCCAAACCAAACAAAAAATCACCTTAGGAAACAACTAATACTTCAACATATATCTGAGGTTTAAACAAAGAAAGTTAGAGAGAAGAAAAAGAGAAGAAGAATTGTATTTAAAGACAATGAGAGTACTCCCAAGAACAAGTGAGCAAACCCGTCATGAATAAATGGAGGCTGCAGATCAATAGAAATGTTTTTAACCATCACAGGGTTGTGGAACAGCACCCCAGTAAGAATGAAAATCATCTCAGATCTCTACAGCTTTAGAATAAAAGCTTATTCTCCTAAATAATCCTTTAAAAGGGATTACAACGTACTGTTAGAATATTGACCTAAAGAGACTACCTTTAAAGGCTGAAGAGTGAGAGATCACAGACACATAAACTGCATCAAATGTGATACAACCTTGGAGGAAATTAGAAAATAAAAAATTCCTTTTAAAATTCAATCACTGGATGTACATCAGCCTGGCTACTGATTCAGTAGAGCACAAGAACATTTTTACAGCAGAGGATTATCAATTTCCTTGAATGTTCCTTTCAAAGGTCATCCTCTTCTAAAAAAAAAGCTTGTGAGTTTTAGGTAAGGCAACTTTATGCACGCTTTATCTTTTTAAATGAAAACAGGGGTTTAATGCAAAAACATTAGGTAGATTGTAAAATATTTCCTTAGAGAAAAAGGTTGGGATGCAAATATTTCACACAGGTATAGCCATAGAATATTCTGAGTTGGAAGGGANTTCCTTTCAAAGGTCATCCTCTTCTAAAAAAAAAGCTTGTGAGTTTTAGGTAAGGCAACTTTATGCACGCTTTATCTTTTTAAATGAAAACAGGGGTNGCAAATATTTCACACAGGTATAGCCATAGAATATTCTGAGTTGGAAGGGACCCACAAGGATCATCGAGTCCAACTCTTAACACTGTCTCCCTGGCAGGAATCGAACCCGGGTCTCCCACACGCCAGGTGGGAAGACTTACCACTGTACTGAAGTGGATTTTCCATCTATCAGTATCAGTGAGATTAATTTGATACAGATTGGTAATAAAATGATACAGATTTTCAGTGTTTTCACATCACAAAATGTTTCAAAAATCATTGGTATCTAACCTTGACACCATCTTCAACCTTCTGACCTCAGTTCTTGTAACCTGACATTAGTTCTTCTAGAATTTCCTACAAATTGATTAATTGTAAGCAAAACTTCTAAAAAAGGGGGTCCATTCATGCAGTTTTTGATTCAGAAGACCGAGCATTCAGCCTACTCTTAAACACCTCCAGGGATGGCGACTGCACCACCTCCCTGGGCAGACCATTCCACTGAGGGATCACTCTCTCTGGGAAAAACCTCTTCCCAACATCCAGTCTAAACCTCCCCTGGTGCAGCTTAAGGCCATGTCCTCTTGTTCTGGTGCCATCAGCCTGAAAGAAGAGATCCTCACCCATCTGGCGGTAACCTCCCCTCAGGTCTTCATATTTGTCCACAAATCAAAGACAATCTAGCTCCTAAGTGAAACTGGAGCACAAGAAGAAACCCTCATGGTTATACTTTCCTTCTTACCCACCGACTCCGTAGGGTAGGGGGAAGTCACAGCTTTTTCACAAGCCAAGCACTCGTCCCCCACTCTTCACACCTCATTCCACCATCAGCTGTGCTCTACCAGCCATAACTCCAGCCACAAACCCTTGTGTACTCCTGCACGCTTGGAATCATCTGATAAAATTTGACTTATCACCCAGCTGAGCAGATAAGAGCACAGAATTCTTTTTGAATAGTAGCTTGGATACTAAAATAGCCACGGTTTAAAAGCTGAGAAGAACAGCTCTAAAAGGAGACTCAGTAGCATCATTGTGCTCCTTGCTTGCTACATAACATGGACAGAGACACTGCACACCTGAGATGACCCTGCACACCTGCAGAGACAAAAAACTAGGGAAAAGCAAGCTAGAGGAATTCTAGGGGGAATGTTTCAACATAACTACCAGGTCTTGCTCTCCTAGGGCAAGAAATCAGTGTTATGTCACAGATTGACTCCTACCCAGCACTCGTCACCCAAAATGCGCATCTGGAGGTAGGGTTATTTATAACCTAGAAACAGTTTCCAACGATTTCTGGCGTTCACCTTGGCGAAAGAAGACAAGCACTGCAAAAATAGCATTTATGTTAATGAACAGACTAACACAGAGTAGTAACTCAGCTGCTTGTCTTGGCGTTGCACACCAGGGCCAATGTCTTTTCTTTAACAGTTACAAGCTTTCAAAATAATTGTTAGGCAGTGTATAAATGTCTGCCTCATATACTGACAGTATTTAGCATAAAGCCAATACCTGGATGCACTCTGGGATTTCAGATGGATGACATCCACACCATTTTTGAGGAAGGTGTCTTAGCATATGTCTTCTCTGAAAACAGGACAATTCAACTCTTCAAGACAGTTTGCAGTTACCTGACACCACAATACTTCATATATAGATTTGAGGGGTTCTGCTACTGGTTTAAAAACAGACTATTTTTATTACCAGCACAGGGATAGAGAGGCCTGTTGCCAATAGGATGAGGGGCAATGAGTTTAAACTAAAAGAGGGGCAATTTAAACAGAATATATGAAAGAAAAGTTCTACTGCTAGGGAGGTGAAACACTGGAACAAGTTGTCCAGAATGGTGGCGGATGCCCCATCTCTGGAAACATTTAAGGTCAGCTTTGATGGGGCCCCAAGCAACATGATCTAGTTAAAGATGTTTCTGCTCATTGCAGGGATGGACTACACGACCTTTAAATGTCCCTTCAAACCCAAACTATTCTATGATTGTATGAAAATAAATAGCAGCACATCAATTAATCAATGCACTTTAAGCATGTTGCTATGCCACTACCATATGCCATCAGTAGTGACATTTACTGTACAAAGTGCACTGCACAAATATAAATGATACCTATTTGCCAGCAAATGACCCTACTGAGAGTATGTTAGTTTTTTTGGCTGCATGCTGGGCCTAAAAATCAGCATCCTGAGGCTCCTGGAGGATGCTGAGGTACTCTATAATAAGCCTATATTTTTGCCTCCCATTCACTGCCTGATGTAAGCAACCAGATGTGAATCTAACCAAGAGAAGAGAGAGGCAAAGATCTTAAAAATAAAAAGTAAAAAAAAAAAAGAACAAAGACCCATTCATAACAATGTTACAAAGACACCAAAAAACCAACCTCTACTTTCTCAGTGCTAAATGAAAGCTTTTCTTCCTCAGCATCGTAGCTTTATGTCCATTTGTGGTATTTTCCTCCTTCAAGGAATGGGTGACAGTGGCTGACTAAGACCTCAAGAATGACACTTAGCATGCTGCTGATACTCTTTTGGCAGCTAAATTGTACATCTTCATATACCATTGATGAAGTGTGGGAGCCCATTCTCCAAGAGCCCATGATTACATGTGGAACATTTCTCCTGGCCACTTTGGAATAGCAACCACCTGGCAAACTTCCACTGCTACAGTTTTGGCTTAAATTCCCACTGAACTGCAATTAATCTGGAACAGTCCAAGCCCATTTCCAGGAGACAACTGCAACTGTGATACTCCTTCTGGTGTGGTCTGGTGCTGGATGTCCACACAACCTTTTCACAAAGCTTTTGCAGAAGTCCTTCCCAGCTCAAAATTTGCCAGCCTTGCAAAAACCTGCACAGGAATATCATCTCCAACATCCTCTTAGTCAATTGACACCTGAAACTTCTGTCTAGAGATGAAGCAGCAATGAAAGAGAAAGAGCCTTGCAATGGTATATAAACCATAGAAGCCAACAGCTTCTCCTAGGAAGCAGTGACCATAAATAAAGTCTTTCCAAATCAATCTCTGTGAAGTCAGGAAAGCCCTTAGAGACTCAGAATGCTCTCATAAGGTTGACAAAACAGCACAGACACGGGTGTACTAATTAAAATGAAGAAGGGTTTGGTGACCTTCCTGTGCACTATGTAATTTTGATCCTATAATAAATGGAAACTACACAGTGAGTGATTTTTTGCATTAGAAAGTATTTCTTTTTCCCATTTTCCTTCTGGAGAGCGGTTTCCAAATAGCTTAAAGACAGTGCTACTGCCCTATAAAAGCTCTCCTATAGTCTTAAAGGTGAGTGAGACCCTCAAAGCATTATTTATGTGGCTCTTGCAAGCTACCAAAATAATCCCCAGGAAAACTTGTCTCATTTATACTGATTTCTTGTTTTAAAGACTCAGCCAGGTTATTTTAAATTTACAAGCATGCTAGAGAGATTTAAGAAACAGATTAATGTGTTTTAATCAATTTTCAGTGTATATGATAAAATACTGCTGCTCATTTGCCAGACTAATTAAAATAGGTTTAGTTTTTAAAACCAAAACCAAACCCAAGCCCAAAAAAGCCAACACGTAAAACCAACACCACTAAATATTTTCTGATTTTTTTTTTTAATGGTGCTTTGGGTGCCAATTACAGGTTTGCAAATGAAGTGCCTGCTCTGACTATGCACAGATACGGCAGATGGTGTCGTGCTAATGAGTTGCACAAAGTGGGAGGTGGAATAACACCCCTGTGGCTGTGCTGAATTTTATACAATATTTATCTCTCTGGGTCTCCACGCAGGCATTGCATCACCTCAGTGCCCCGAAATGCCCAGGAACTCCTCCAGAGTGGTGGCTGTGTCCCTGTGGGGAGCTTTACTACTCCCCATTTATGTGGTGTCGTTGTTTAAATAAAATCAAGGCAATGAAGAAACCAAAGAGATATACAAACAGTAAGAAAATAAAAGGAGGCATATAATGTAACATCTTCAGTATAAAGACAAGAGTAAGCACATATTTACAGCTAAAGCCCAGAAACTTGGTGTCTTTAAATTAAATAAATCAAGTTGGAACATAGATATAATAAAAGTTTTGCTTCCTGTGGTGAATAGCTGGCTACTCTTCATTGAAATGTTATTAAGATATTCCTTCACCAATACTCATAGCCATGATTCCTCCCCTGTCCCTTTCACCACACTTTATTAATATTATGTATTCATTATATTCATGAAAGATGACTCCTAAAAAAAAAGATTCATCAGCCTCTGGATGAAATGTATCACATGAAAGGAAGCTTTTGCTAAAGTGCTGATGTGAACAGTACATGGCCAGGACATGAGAGACTGCAGAAAGTTCTTAAGGAATGCAAAAAAGAAAAAGGTTGCAATAGGAATATGATTACAATGAAAAAATTAACTATTACTTCGTGATTGTGAGAGTTCACTAACTCACCAAATTATTTTTATGCTTTGATTGCTGAGTTGCTTTTAGAAAGCCAGTGATCAATCATTTCTAAAGCTTAGGTTTCAAAATCACAAAACTACAACACAGAACTATTTGCTGCCACAACAAATTGCTTTTGCACCAGCAACAGTGATCATTATTAGCAGCAGCATCATCACAGGGAAATAAAAATAATAAGCTCACGTGACTTTGGTAATACAGCCCTAAACCCACCATGCTCTCTGACCTTGCCAGGTGAGCATTGCATCAGAAGCACAGTTTTCCCTATTTTGCCAAGTTAATAAGATCTGGGATTGCAAACTCCTGCAGGACTCTAGAAGCACTGGACACGTTGCTGAGAGTGCCTGAAGGATAAGAACCCCTACACTAACCCCAGAGCCCAGGATACCACAAATGCCATCAACTGCTACTGCCTGGGCAAAATCTGGGACTTGGAAATCCTACTAGTGAGCTTCCCATAAATGACTCCCATTCTGAAATGTGAAACCCCGGAGCTATGTTCAAATGTGAGTCCCTCAGATTACTCAGCGTGGCTTTGAACGTATTTATATCCCAGGAGATCTAACAAACAAACCCTATTACCAAGTTACTTGGTGTTTTTAGTATTTTCACCAAATATTGTCTTAACCCTTCCCATCAATGTGGCTAAGCTGAAGGTGTGACATGTCTGACAGGTTAATTAAACAAATAGATGACTATTAATGGGAGGAAAAGTACACCTGAGACTTCCATGTGTCAGCATGGAAGATTGCATGGGCTGCATCCACAGCAAAGGAGGGAATTTTGATGAGGGTAAAACAAGACATACGTACAAGGAGGCCAAAATAGCACAAAGGTCATGTTTTTACATCTGTGGTTCAGACAGGAAGCTTACTTCCTTTTATCAAGGCAAACCAGTAAAGGACAAAAATATGAGTTATTTTTACTTCTCTCTTAGAAATAATCTTTTGCAAAGAACAGGTTTTAGCAGGACGATAGGGATTTCCCCATTTAACTCAGGTGGAGGCTGCAGGAATTTTGCACACAAATTGGTGTACAAAGGCACTATGGATTGTCCATTATTTGGTCTGATGGAATGTCTATACAAAACACTGCAAAGTGTACTTTGCCATTTTATATAAAGCTATTGTAATTATTATCCAGACCCCTTAGAAACATTGGGCTTTGATTCACATTTCCAATTACATATTAAGTAAAAATTTGGTGTGCAGCTAGATGGCATGTTCCCTACAGCCTTTTATTAAGAGATTAATGTGCACCTAAACAAAAAATAACATATACAATTAGATATGAGTATAAACTTCACTTATAATGCCTATTTACCTCCTATTAAACCGCGAAACTGAGCAAAATTAGCATATGGTCCCAGTATTGCTATTAGATTTCTTAATCTGGCAGTGTGTCTTAAATAATAATAAGAGTTCTTTGCCTCTTAAAACTTTTCTTAGGCTCATTCAGAATCATTATCTGGGGAATATAAGAACTGCATGGGAATAAAAGAGCAACTGCATGGGAATTAGTGAGTTTATAAACCTTCCTTGGTTACAATAATTACATTTCAATACAGTTTCTATATACCAGCTGTTACCATTCTGAAACCTACATTCCCTGTAAGGAAGATTGCCCAGAAAAGCTGCGGATGCCTGGCAGTGTCCAATACTAAGCTGGACATATTTAGAACCATTTTTCTACCCTAAAAAAAGCAGAAACAATAAATTTATTTGATGCCCTGAAGCCTCGTAAGTTATCAAACATTATCAAAGAAAGAGTTTCACATTTCACACATATCCAAAAAAGGTGTGATTTCTTCCAGTGAAGTACATGTGTCACTAATGAGGACATTCAAACTCATCTCAGCTACCTCTAGACACCTCTCAAGAGATGGTGATCTGTCATTTTTACTCATGGGCTCGCTGTCAGTTTGTATTCTCCATCATTGTACAACTCTAAGTTCTGTGAGAGGGAACATAATCATTTTTGCGCTAAACCCTAACACAGGACCTATATTTTTTTCATCATTAAAAATCCCAATCACATTTTATTAACCTGATTTTTTCCCCCTTTATATTAGCTAGTGAAATGCATGTTCAATGGCTCTGCTCTGCTCCTAAGCTCCTCTCACAGAACAACATGGCAAACCCACTCTAGAAAGTAACCTGTGCTTTTAAAGTAAGATTAAACCCAGGAGCAAAACAAAAACAGACACCAGAAGGATTCCAAAAAGCCAATGAAAAGTGATAAAAGGTGGCATTTAAATAATGAGAGGAAAACCCCAAACAAACGATGTATGCAAACTTAGCAAAATGATTAGTAAGGAGGAGTTGAGCACTCCAAGAGCCCTGACACCAAGAAGTTTATCCACACGTTTCTGACACTCTCTCCTGTGCCAGCTGAGAGGCTGATGGGTGGCTGACAGATGCTGCCCACTCCTTCCTTGTTAACAGAGTGATTTTTCTCCTCATTTTATCCAAGATCTGCCTGAAGCAAGCAAGCTCCTCCATACAGACAAGTGGGGCAATAGAGCTTCAACAAGACATATATTCATCATCATCCTCTGCATGGGGATGGGGGGAAAAAACCTCTGCACTGCTTAAATTTGGGACCAGTGAACAGCTTCAGGACTTGCATGCTGCATTTGCTGGGGACCTGGCATCACCTACATGAAGGTGGCATATGAAATAAAAATGGATGTTAAATTCTGTCTTCTTCCTTCCTCAGGACTCATCTTTTCTCACAGCAGATCTGTATAAAAGAGGGGGCTTGGATTTCATCAAGACAAAAACACGGAGCACGTGCCAGTATTTTACTGAGACATCAGACAGGAGACAAGACTCCTGAACAAAAGAATTAGCTGCTCTTTTCCTCAGATAGGCCTGAAAAACTAATTTGATAATAAAAGTTACCATAAGAACAGATGGGTTTAAACAAGCTTAAAAGATTTATGTACAGGCTGTGCTCTACTTTAAACACCAATCTGGTTCTGAATAAGTGACCACAATATTTTTGCTGTTTAGGACAGTGCACTCTGCTTATTTTGCTTGCTGTGCAGTTTTGCAAAGAAGGAAGTTATTGAGCTGAACATTTAATCCTGTCTAACTCATTAAAGATTGACTCAGGTATTGAACACTATACAGTTAATCCCATAGGTTTCTGAAAAATATCAGTGTAGCTGACAGATAATGACAGATTTCTTTCTGACAGTTTCCTCTGCATGGGAATGGAAATAGTCACGGTAACACAGTCGAGGCCAGAGCCACGCTCCTGTTTCCAGGCTGAGCTACAAGGATTAGCAGCTGATATTTAGTCATTCAAAACAAACCAGATCTATGAAACATCCAGGTAATCTCTCAAACCACCAAGTATCTACAGAAGGGGTGTTGTATCAGGTAATTCCCTCTTCCTGTGACCATCCTTCTCCCATTCCCCATGTGACAATTTTAGATCACCAGGCACCCACCTGGAGTGAACCAAGAGCTCATGGAAACGCACAGAGGGTCACACCGAGAATCAACCCTCAAAGTATCACAGCATCACAGTATCAGCAAAGTTGGAAGAGACCTTGGAGATCATCGAGTCCAACCTGTAACCCAACACCAACCCATTGTCTAAACCATGGCACTAATTGCCTCATCCAGCCTAACACAAGAGCACCTGAACGGATGTGGCCATGGCCCACTCCATGGCATGACCTGGGAGTGGGATAACATCAGGGTCTCTTCGTAAATGTCCACTTCTAACCCTGTACCATGTTTCACTACCAGTTCTCCCAACTTTTTCTTCTTCAGGTGCAACTCTATAGTAAATTCCATGGGTTTATATCCATTAAAACATACTCCAGTTTTAGGACTTAGGGTGTTTATAATCTTAGAGTAAACAGAGAGTACACAGGGAATCCTTTCAGACATGGATTGAGTTGCAAAATGTGTGTGAAGTTTCCAGGCCCACTAAGTCACACACCATTGCTAATGCTCTACCCCTGCAGTCACAAACACTTACCTTTACAAACAAAGCACTTAATGTGGAAATACTTGTTCTGAACTCTCAAAACTTCTCCTTTGCATGGGTTTCCACAGGTATTGCAGAGAATTGCAGTACTTGATGGCTTCTCCAGCTGGCTATGAACAGCCTGTGGTTGTGAAACTGTAAGGGAAAAACAAAAGGTAGAGTTTTAAAGGCTATTGGATGAAAATTCTGTGAAACCGATAAATTATGATAATTAACGCCTGGGATAAAACAGGTCAAGCAAACAAAACAGTTTCAGCTTCTGGGATTGGCCAGAGCAAGAGAAAGATCTGCAAGAGTAGCTCAGTCAAGCCTCTCATTTCTTAAGTTTCAAACCTTCTGCTTGCAAACATTTCAAATGTGAAACAGAACTGGTGATAGAGAAAAGAATCCACGTGATCAAGTCTTGAGAACCTCAGCCTGAATTTCAGAGAAAAAATGCCGAGCCTTATTTTCTTTTCAAGAAGTCAAAGACTATAAATAAAACCTATTGGTTTTATCTGAAATATCTTTAATGATATTTTGCAACCCTTACACTGTGAGCTAGTAAACTTTGTAAACTTTGAAGAAACTGCCTTTTTGACTGACTTAAGGACAGAAATGCACTTCTGTAGATGTTCTGAGTGCCCATTTCTGAAACATTGACATATCTGTAAGCATCACATGTATCTGATCAATAAACAAAGGTCGCTGTCGTTTAGTAAGAAATCAATCATTTCAAGAGATTAAGTTTATCTAGGTTAGCAAAATATTAAGTGAATTAAAAATTTGCTGCCATCTTGTGATGTAAGTCAGAAATTGCATTTATTGGGCTGTTGATAACTGCGTAAATTGGCAATCCAACGTGTTATGTGGAAAAGGTGAGACATGGCTTTATTCTTGCAATTCTGCTGCAGTACTTGCATTAATTTTTTAGCACAATGTACTCAGGAGTTAAGAACGAAAACATCAAGACAGTTAATTATGAAGCTGCTGTACTGTAACTCGACAGACTTGGCTTTTTTTCCATGTGAAGAAATAATAACAGGAAAATATACAAAGAAAATTACATATTTAATGCTATTTTTCTTCTGTAATGCAGCATGCTTATTTCAAGATTGGATTGCTTATTTGAAAGTGACTGAACTTGTTTAAATTTCAGCTTCAAACTAAGTTTATCAACCAATCAGTCAAGATGGAGCAACCACCCATCAAACAATACTCTAAGCATAAATGGGAATCAGATGAGTTTCCCTTCAGGGTTTAGTCAAGGGATAATGCCACTGTTGTGTTACCCTTTTCTTTCACCAACATTCAAACAAAATAAAAACTGGGAATTAACTTTTTTTGGTATTAGACTGCAGCAAAACAATTAAGAAATTTATAAGAGGTTTGATTAAGCTCAAACTGGCCAAGACCTTCAGTTTCTATTCCTACAGTAATATCAGAGTCGCTATTTCTGAAAAAAAACCCAAACCTTCTGAAACAAAAAAAAAGAGGGAGAAAGAAAACAACAAAAAAAATGTTTTTAAATAAAATTCTAATATCAGCAAAACAATGTCTGTACCTTCAGCATAGGTAAGGGTGATATAGAGGCACTGATGATACTGTCACTTAGAACACGTAAGAACACAGGCAATATCAGTATTAGTAAGTGAGCTCTTGTTCTCTAATACCTGACCTTGCTGCTCTTCCTCTCTATTCTCACTTCATCCCCACTGCCAGTACTTCCGCAATTCCTAAAAGGCCTTTTTATATCCATTGTGTTTAGGGAATTAGTACTTCAGTGAGACACTGAGCCTCCCCTCCCAGTCGGTCTCTCAAGGCAGTTGCTGCAAGTTTTGCCCAAACTGGCACTTCCTACTCCAGTAAGTGAAGTGTTGGGTTTTATTCTTTCCCCCAAGAAGATACATGGGAGTGAACTGCCTATAGCATTATTCATCACTGCCAGGTTCACAGGGTATTCTGAGTTGCAAGGGACCCACAGGATCATTGAGTCCAACTCCCAAGCAAACGCCCACCCAGGGATCGAACCCACAAGCATCGAACCATGGGCACCATGCACTCATTAACATTCTCCCTTGTCTGCTGAAATCACATGTTCTGGGATTGTCAAAAAAGTCCTGTTCAAGACAATGCGAACTTTGGAGCAGTTACTGAAGCCCTGGTTCTAATTAAGAGCATCTCCAACGAAAACAACACAGCACAGCAGTCAACTGGAGGTTTACACAAAGGCAGATGCCCAAATTTACACAGAACAAGTGGTGCAAACAATTCAGGCTACTATCAGGGTCAGACTTACTCCTCACAAGAAAACAGAGAAAGCTCTCAACTTAACTTTTGACACAAGAAATTTCTCTTTCCTGTAATCTGCCCAAAACAAACCACCCACCCTGAAAAAGAATCAACCCTGTAAGAAACCAAAACAAAGTACTTTCTCAAGTTCATAGAGTGGCTGCTGAAAGTAATAAATAAAGAAGGTTTGCTCCCACCAGATTTACTAAGAAGAGATGCTGAGTCTTGAAAGTCATGAAAGACTTGACTTAAGAAGGAGCTCTCCATACCCAGAACATTTTGGCCTAAACAGTTGCACTTGAAATGTAAAAAAAAACAACAACATGGTTCAGACAATGGGTTGGTGTTGGGTTACAGGTTGGACTCGATGATCTCCAAGGTCTCTTCCAACCTTGCTAATACTGTGATACTGTGAACTCAACCATGAAATAAATTAAAGAGGAAAATACGAACTATTACCTTTGGAATTCTTCCATTAATCTTGAAGCCACACAAAGGACATTTAAAATATGCATGGGAGACAAAGGAATTTTTCTTTTTTTCTCAGCTCAGAACTAAGCTAGTCAATATTTCACAGAAAAACCTAGGGGGAATAAAGTGCCTTTGTGATCATTACAAAGTGCTCCTTCTGAAGACAATTTAAAATACTTATTATCTAGCACAACAAAATGATATAATTAATGACATACTAGCTTAGATTTTTAAAATATTGAAACTTAATATGCTTTATGTTGAAATTGCAACTGCTGACAATTTTGGGAAACAAACTATATTAGTGAGCTTCACATTTTAACTTATATTTCAAAACATATTAAAGGAAGTATGTTTACATAGCAATTTTCAGCATTCTACCTTTATGCCTTTATGTATCAAAATCCATCTTTGAAGCAGCAGAACATGTAATCAACATATTTAATGACTGAAATAGTCAATTACTAACAAAAGGTCATGATCCAAGACTACTCANACTCATCGGATCATAACTAAATAGTTCATTGAAAATGAAACATATTATATCCTAATGTGGAGAATTTAATGAGAGTAGAAATACACTTCTTAACTTGAAATTACTATTTCTAAACCTAAATAAAACTGAATGCCCGATTCTCTACGTTTCCCTTTCTCCCTGACAACATCCCGCTCTAGCAGAAGTTATCCTCACCAATCCTTAAACCCTAAAAAGATCTGACTGCCCTCACTTTTCCACAAGGACAAACACTGGCAAGAAATGAATAAGCAAACACTTTCCACAGCAATTCTTTCTGCAAGACTTGTCTGCTGAGAACACCACTGCCAATAATCTTGCCAACTGTCCAGTGCTCATCCATCTCTGATGTCAAGACTCAGCATCTCTTCAACAAGCTACACAGTACATAATTCTGCAGCTCTGGACCAAGTAGGGCTCATTAACGAGCACGGGTTTGGTTAAGAATTGTCAATTAAGATGCATTCCTCAGAGTCACTTCTGTACTGCTTACTTGAGACTTGTAGCAACTGCAGTTCTCATGTGGAAGAGCAGAGTTACACACCTTATGGCCACTGCCTAGTGATGTTTGCAGGGTGTTTATAACTTCCACAGATTCACAGAATAGCCTGAGCTAAAAGGAACCTGCAAGGATCACCAAATCCATTTCTGGGCCCTTCACAGGACATTCCCATAAGTCACAGCATGTCCCTGAGAGCTCTGCCAAACTTTAACCCCTTACTTAGACATTACCCACATTCAGTGTTCTAAAACCCGTTTCTTCAGGGAAAACTTCAGATAAACTCTTTGAGCTTTTTTGTAAAGGTGGAAAAAGGGATAGTACACAATATATTGTTTTTCAAGGTTAAAAAGACAGCATAGCACACTGCTTTTGCAAGGACTTGGAGTAAAGTGGATGAGGCAATTAGTGTCATGGTTTAGACAATGGGTTGGTGTTGGGTTACAGGTTGGACTTGATGATCTCCAAGTCTCTCAACTAAATAGGATTTTACAGCAGTGGGGACTGGGATAAGGTGCCAGTGATGAGGAAAAAATTTGGCTGAGACAGGAATGTTTTGGAAGCAGTACAGGACAAGCTGATGGTGGTGACAGAAGGTAGAAGATCAGAGAGTCCCTGGTCATGCTTTGCTTAGGAGCCTGGGATAGAAAGTGTCACCTTGTCTCTGCTGAAAGCAAACTGCCAAGGGAAAACAAACCCTTGGAAAAAGATCCCATCCAGGATCCGTTGATGTACAAGATGACAAACTCTTTGGCTATCAGGTTGTCCAACAGCCAAAATCAGAGAAAACTTCACTGTAGAGTACAGAGTAGATGAAGAAACATGTACAGAAGCTACAGAGTTTGACAGAGTCTTAAAGCTTTTTTCAGTTTGGTGCTTTGGGTTTTTTTTAACTCTGCACAAGAACCTATAGAAGCCACTAGTGAGCTTGGAAATCAAATATGGACAATTAAGAAGTATCATGCTCAAGAATACACACTCGGTCTGAGATCAAACATCAAATATGAAGTGTAATAATAAAGACTTTCACCTTTGTTCACAATTAAGGCCACAATATCCCATTTACTCCTCACTACTTAACCCTGGTCTGAAAAACCAGTTTATTAGATTTATTACTCTCAGTTATTAAAAAAGTCTGATATGACAAAGGGCCAAATGACACAATTTAATATTAGAATCTCAGAATCTCTTTGAATGGGTTGGGTTGGAAGAGACTTTAAAGATGACGTAGTTCCAACCCTCCTGTCATTGGCAGGGACACCTTCCACTATACGGTGTCACTCCAAACCCTACCCAGCCAATCCTTCTGGGAGACAGTCATTTAAAGAGTGTTGTGTTCTAAACTAAGGTGTAATTTCAATGGAGAGACAACATTCACATGAATAAATATTTTACTCCTAATACACACTTGCAATCCCTCAAAATTTCCTCTCAATGCAGGGAAAGCGGTAATTTCTCACCAAGATCCCTGGAAGGATATTGCTGAACCAGAGCCTAAAGGAAATAATAAAAAGAAAACCCAAGATCTGGCTGCAGGTCACCTCCTCTGGGGTTTTTTGTGGGTTGTTCTGGGGGAGTTTTATTGTATTCTGGAGGCTGGGTTAGAAGAGTCCAAGACTCATTTCACACTCATACAAATAGAGTGTAACCCTCTATCAGGAGAAAAATCTACATCAATTTTCTTTAGCAACTATCAGCACTTCAGGCTCCTCCTTATATTCATGATCTATTACATTTGCTCCATAAAATGAGACTTTTTTTTCCTTAGGAGAAAAAAAGATTAGAAAGATACTAATATTTAAAATTGTTGTTATCAGCTGTTTAGTTCATAACAATGTTCAGCTTTTTCAACAAAGGCAAAGGCCACATTCCAACCCTGAACCAAAAATGCACAGCACTGATAAGGGATAGAGTTCTCCACAAAGGAATTAGCAGCAAATTATCCGTGTTGACACAAACATTTCATCTCTAAAGCTAGAGGTTGTTACTAAAAATCAAAACAAACAAATATGAGACCCAAACACCGTTTTCTCATTAAGTATTTGAGAAACAGGACACAAGTATTGATTGCTGGCATGTTGTGCCAAGCAATTTGGGGAGGGTGGGGTTCACAGAAACCCGGAGGAGAATTAAATTTGCAATCTTCCTGGAGCAGGATTAAAGGAGGAGCAGACAAATGTGGCAGCACTCGGCTGGAATTAGAGATTGGAGTTTAAATTGGTTTTTTACCGAGCTCTTCTTGTGTGGACTGAGTGAAAACACTCAGGGTTGAATTTAAAAACACACAGATAAAAGCAAAGAAAAGAAGCATTTAGGTGCCTCCAAGTATCCTGGTGAAGCATTATTCCTGCTATAAAGCTGGCCCCTGCTCCCTCCATGCCTTGTGTATGTGTGTAAAATTCAGTGACGAGGAGTTGTGCTGCTCTGGGGATAAGGATAATAAAGAAATATGTAACACAGCAATACATGCAACGTTCAGAGAAGGGTGTGAGTTACAGATTTCATTTAGATTAAGGGGGTTGTTTGGTTGGGGTTTTTTTCTCCCCCCAAGAACTGGTGATTCACTATGGAGGGGGACTGGGTCCTCACTGGTCCTTTCCACAGAAAGGATGAGAAGGAGTAATTGTGTGATGGGAACTCCACAGGCTTTCCCCATCCGTCCTTCCAACCACCCTCAGCAATTCCCCGGCCCCAGCCCTGCCTGGTTGTGTAACTGGGGAGTCCAGGCACTGGGGGAGGAGGGAGCACAGCATGCCCAAAGGGATGAGCACCTGCCTAAGGAGCAGGTTAGATGTTCTGCAGCAACACATTTAACAATTAGTGGGAACCTGGTTTGCCCTATTTCTCAAGTAGCACCTTGCATGAAATGCCTTTTCAAATGTGTTTATCAGCTGTAAGGTGCCTTTCAATAGCACAACGCCCTGCTCTTCCATATGTCCCACAACAAAGCAGAAGATCATGAGGATAAAGGGAAAGCTGAAGAAGTTTTTCCCTGAATGTCCACATGAGATAGTCCCTCGAGCCACCCAGTTGGCCACACAGATGGCTGAACTGTCCCTACCCCAGTTCAGTCCCTTTCCCAAGAGTGCTTTTCTGCAGCAAGAGGGTCTGAAACTTCCCCTAGCAGTGCTCACTGCTCTTTCCAAGACCTCTGCAGTGGCTCCCATACAAAAGTACTATGTATTATTGCTTTTCTCTTTAGTTCTCACACTGTAAGACAAAATATTCACCAAATTCAATACATCTCCATGTCAACAGGTCTCTGTTTAACTGAATTATTTGACATTGTCCAAAAATACCAAAAAAAAACCCATTCAAGATTCATGTTCTTTTTTGAAATGTGTACCCGCTTCTACTACATATAAACAACAGCTCCCACAGTGCCTTTTCCAGCACTTGCTATGCATCATCCTCAAAACAGAAATCCACATCTGATACAGGGCAGCAGGCAGGGAGCACCACTGAAGCAACCTTGGCTTTTCCCACCAATTTATGGGACCAGGGCAAAGGAGAGAGACTCTCCAGCAGAACCTGGGTACAACCATGCACAAGAGATGCAACACAGCTCGAGTATTCAGCACACAAGAGCAACAAATCCCACCATATGCTCAGTGTAAAATTCACATCACACAAACAAACCTCACACAAGCTAATCTCCTGCCCTCATTATTGTAAGAAAATATTTATGGAATCCAAACACAGTTAGTAGAAATCTCTTCTGAATTTTAGTAGCAGCATTGTAAAGACTATTCTTGTATGGATTTAGCTAGATTACAACGAGAAAGGATATAGAAACAGCACTCAAATATATCTCTGTAAAGCAATAGGTGTGTTTCTTTTCATTATAATCTAATATAAACTCTAAAGTCAATTTAAATTAAATAAAATGAGGAAAGTTTTCAAAGTGAGCTGTTGGCTTGTGCTGGAATCATCATAATTTCTGAATCATCATTCATATAATTAAAAGAATACAAAGCAAAATTTAAGGCAAACGTTTCGCCATCGTTCTCCACTCTGCTGTGTTTCCACATGAACACAGAACACATAGTTATTCTCATGACAGTATCAGTGATTTAGTTACCACAGCTGCAGGTGGAAAACAAGTAATTCCAGGTCTAGGCTCTCCAAAACGTGGAGTCATCCCACTGTACCTGTGTGTTCCGGCATTCCAGCATGAATTCTTTTCCAGAGGGGAAATGCCACCAGAAGCAGGGCTGGGGACCCAGAGCTGGGCGCCGTCACAGCCACTGCTCTGACACCAACACACCCAGGGCTCAGATGACCCGAGCCAACACCTCGTCGTCACCACCATGTAAAAATAGCATCCTACAGAAGCCTAAATATTGTCACGTCCACAGGGTATGTCACCACTGGCAGGGCCCCGGAGGGACCGGACGCGGGACGTGCCAGCGAGGGGTGTGTGCTTGCAGCAGGGGATGCCACCCTTCCACAGCCACTGCAGGGAAAAGGCTGAAAGGAGGAAAACCTCCAAACTCCTTGTCATAAATTAAGAGTACAGGCTAAGGTAGCAGGGAAACTCCTGTAACATCCCCCAAACACAGAGGTCCCTTCCCCCCGGTGCAGGAGGGCAAAGTACCGACGCCAGAAGGAGACGATGTGATTACTGAGATGCTCTCACTGTGGGATACCTGGCAGCCAAAAATCTCTCCCTCGATTTCTCACATGGAGTTGGAATGTGTATCACTGCAATAACAGTGATGTGTTGAGCTATTTAAAGCACCACATGGGAACAGAGCGATCATTTCTGTAAAGACTTTGACTTCAGAAATCTGTATGGTGTGTACACTACTGCCCTGGGCCATGGCAGACACGGCCCATAACTTGACATAGCCCTCAGCTGACACAGCCCAAGACCCAGAGCACAGATCTGAAGATCCCGGGTTCTGTCCAATTAATCAGATCTATGAATTATTCCATTAAAAAAAAAAATTCTTACGTACACGTTACCTTGCAGCAACTGATTTCTGGCATTAAAACCTTAGGGCAATATTTGATTTTGTTCAACACCGTTGCGCTGCCTGTGTGAAGCCAAAATCCATTCCCACACTCTTTTGGATCACCATCAGCCACCCTGGCTGAGCTCTCCAGACATTTGCAGGATTTGGCCTACTTAGTTTTTTCCCAGCGGCTACTTCAGCTTGGCACAAATACAGAAGGCACTTTGCTAAATAGCAACGCTCTGGAGGCATGTAAATTAATAGGCAGGAAAAGTCAAAGAGCTTTCACTCTTACACAGCCTTTCCCTCTGCTCACCAGGTTTCCAAGGCTAAACGCTACGTAACATGCATTTTGAGGTTGTACCACCATAATGCAGTCACGCAGAGCACTAATTTGTATTTACCTTTCCAGGTGTGATCCACGAGCCTCCCCTGCGGTCTCACAATTTTGTTACAGCAAAGCAGAAATCACACTTGAGGAGCTCAGAGGGGTTTTGGATGACGTTTCCGCAAAACTCCAGCACAACTCATGGCTGGCAGAGGCAAAATGCACTTGATTGGTGTGATGGGCTGACCCGAGGGAGTGTGACAAGAGACAGCAGGGACAGCGGCACAGGCGAGAGCTCAGAGACCTCCTGCTGCAAACGATCCACAAAGCTGTATAGCTTTAACCTGATTTCTCAAACCAACACAAGCCAAACTCTTGTTTTAACAGTTATAACAGCACGCTGACCTTGCTACAGGAAAGGACAAGACACTTGAGTCTTCTTACAACCTCATGTTCCAGTGGCCACAGCAGCGCCCTCAGCCATTCTGTTTCAGGTCTCCTTTCACCAAGGTGATATTACCCAGGTCAACAGCTTCACCAACACCTTTGCAAACAGCAATCAGACAGGTTAGCAACAAATTCAGGCCGCTCTGAAATGGATTAGGCAGCTGCAACATCTATACTAGAAGCATCTATCTATCTATCTATCTATCTATCTATCTATCTATCTATCTATCTATCTAAACTCAAGTCTATAGTACCATGGGTTGTAAGTGACATTTCAAAAAGACTTCAGATCCTTTCCTAATTAACTCATGTTTTTTTCCTGTACTCACAGCCCTCTTCCCCGTGAAAGCTAAAGTGAATGTGAGTAGTAATGGGACTGCTCATATAGTTCAGTTTTGGGTAGTTCCTGCAAGGAGCAGAAACTTGAACTTGATGTGGATCCCTTCCAACTTCAGGTATTTCAGGATTCCATGATTCTATGAAGGTGACTGTATATAGTCCAACCCTGTTCCTCGCATGCTCACAGCATTTCACTAGATCTATTTTGAGCTTTTTCCATAGTCTGTCTCTAGAAATGTCTTGGAACAATGATTTTATTAATCCCATTTCCAATGTGAATGAACTTGCCAAGTCACCCAACCCTCCCCTCAGTGACCCTGCTGCATGACACCTGTCCTGTTCAGAAACAGGCTGAATTTAAACATCTGGCTCTCAAACATCTTCAGGTCCACACATGAGAAAATATTTCTCCTCAACTGCATACTCCTTCTCTACTCCTTGCTATCTTTTGGGAATAAAGAGCTTCCTTCAGCCCTGAAATTCATGGTGACAGCCCTTTCCTGCTGGCCAGCAAGTTGGATGAATGAAAACACAACTTCTGCCACTCCCAACTTGTTTCTCCCCAGGACAGGACTTCTCCACAGCCGTAGATCCAGACCAAAGGCTGCATTAGCTCCCCTTTCTCTCCCAACTAGAATGCAAGCACATTCTAATATTATTCAGAAACTGTACATGCAAAAGAGTAATCAGAAATCAAACAAAGCCTCCAAAGGAGTACAGTATATCAAATACATAAATAGGGTGCAAGAAAATCCTCAGACTGAAAAAACCCAAACCCTGTCTCATAAAGAGGTGACAGAGCATTAGCAGACCCAGAATGCAGTTTGCCAAGTGACACAGGACAGAGGATAAAGGGATGTGGTCAGGTCAGCAGCAAAGAGATGAGAACCACAGCACTGGTCCTGCAGGTCAGACACCTTCAGAAATGAACCTGCTGACCTTAAGAAACTGGGGATGGCCAAGAACAAGTGGAGCACACGACAGATAAGAAAAGCTCTGCTTAAGCAGAGGACACAGGCTGCAATTTAGCTCAGAAAAAACTGCCGTGTGATAAGGATAAAACAAGAAATTAACAAAAGGTATTAGTTTCTAAAAGGTCAGGCACTACCAGGGACTAACCAGAGAAAGGACATCAGAGAGCAGAAGGGAAACTGTACAGCTGGAGGTGAGCTGGGAAAGGAACAGGATAATACATGCAGAATGTGTTGTATTAAGGGAGGCATCCTGGCTGCAACAGAAATGGTACTGGAGCAAGAACCACCCAGACAAAACCAGAATCTGAGCCCAGCATTTTATGGGAGGGAAATCAAAGAAGCACAACAAGGCAATAAATGTCAGTTGGTGTGGCCAAAAATCGCACTGGATAGTCCTGAGGGTTAGAAAAAACATGTTCATATCTTTTAATAAGAGAGGAATTAAACTACGATGCGAATTTGACATTTTGGGGATTGTGAGTGGTGCAAGAAAGATGACAGGCACTGCAAAGAGCTCAAAATAATTTTTGTATATTCCTTCTGGGAGTAAATGAATGCATGGAGCAGGTTTTTAACAGAGGATTTTTCTGTGTGGGCTGACACTACATGCACACAAAGAGAGAAAGAGATCACTAAATGTTAATTTATCGTTGTTTCACATATAAAATTACCATTTAAATTGTCTGAATTTTTAATCAATGGAAGTTTCAAGTGCTTAAATAGAGAATAAATAGAATTATTGCCTAAATAATTAGACGGACTTAAAGGATCTTCACTGCATTGCTCTATTCTGAAAAGTTACAGCCATTGCCATAATTCTGCAATCACCAGCTACCTATCATACAGAATCACCAAATGATCACGTGGCTTGTGTGTAACTTAGAAACAAATAATTCAACCTCTCATGTTTTAATTAGAATCAATTCGCTTAACGTTGAAGGTGTCTTACAAAAAAATGAAATGAATTTACGTAACTGCCCCCACCCAAAACTAAAATAAAAATAAAATAAAAATAAATTTAAAAAGGAAGATTATGAAATTTAAGAGACTCTAAGGGAAGACTCCTATACCTAAAATGGCACACATGTAAATCTAAAGCTGCTCATGCCTGCTCCTTGGCACATGCACAGGAAGAGCCAGCTGATTTTTTTCCCTTTCCATTTCCCAGCTGTCTATGGGGGACTGCGGTGAAGTGCCTTTGGCTTCCCTCACTTTTCCACATGTAGTGGGTGGTGAAACAGCTGTGTGTGCTTGTTTGGATCTTTTGCTTTACTGGTACCACCCAGTGGATCTGAGAATCTCCCCTTTGAAGCGCTACCTTCCCTGTTTTCCAAGACAACAGGACCGTAGGGACCTTTCTGAACCCTGGCCACGTTTGTCAGATACGCTTCTCCCACAAGGCCAGGCGGTCTGTCCCCAAGCCATGCAGCTCAGCCTGGCTATGGTGTGGCACTACCAGGAGGATAACAGATGGCCAAACACGTATGTGGAGGCAAAAAAGTTGACTGTCATCTTCGGATTAGGGCAACCTGAAAAAGTGGCAAAATGAGTTTAACGCCAATAGATCCAACGGGAAACCAGAGCTGCAAATTCCTTACTCAGGATTGGCACTGAGTGTGATGGAATGGTGTTGGGTTATAGGTTGGACTGGATGATCTCAAAGGTCTTTTCCAACCTGGTTAATTCTGTGGTTCTGTGGAGCTCAATCAGCTGCAAGTCCAACCCTGGCGTTGGCACACACGGGTCTGCTGAGGTTTGCAAAGGCAAGGAGAGACACTGAAATCCAGTTCAGCATCATCGTGACTGCGAAGCCAAAGTGAAAAGCCCTAACCAGAGGCCCAGAGGGCACAGGGGATTTCAGACACATCCTCATCTGCAGGATTCTGCATCCCATGCACATGCACCTGACTCCCAGCACTTTAATCCTTGCATTTAGCCCACAGTGACCGTGTCAGAGAACATTTTTCTGCCTTTTGCTTTCCAAATCCCATTCCCTGTGAAGGGATGTAGCTGCAAAGCAGAAGGTCAGATCCAAAGCCTACTTAAATACATTCATTTTGGTCGATGATCACTGAGGAATTTGTCAACAATGTGGAGTGCTGGTTTGAACCTAAAAAGGAAGGCATCATTGGAAATGAGATTCTGTTAGACTTAATATTGTTACCAGTAAAGCCCACCAGTAAAACTATTATCAGTCTGGGTGGAAGACTATCAACAAGAATTAATTTCTGAAGTCAGCCAAGTTTTGATCTCAGCAATTGGCTCATCAGAACCAGAAAGCTCAGCCTTTCCCCTGCTTGCCTGAATTTACAACTTCCCATCAGTAACATCTGACATGCAATTATGCCTCTGAGCTCACTTCAATACCAAGAAATAAAGCAGATTTTTATTATTGAAGTATGTCTAAATTAATTGATATTCTTTATTACTTAGTTCCAGCATACCAACCAAATTTCAACTATCAATTTAAAAAAAAAAAAAAAGCTGAAGAAGTTAAAGTTTGCCAAGTTAAAGTTTGTGGTGTGCCTTACTTTGGATATTGTTTAAAAGTTTTCCAAGTACCTCATTCTAACTTCATGTCCTAAAATTTGCAATTAAAAGTCTGTTATTATATCTCCGGAGATTTTGTTTGTTTGTTTTTTTCTGACAAACTGTTCAGAGTGAATCAAACCACCTTCTCCTAAACCCACTGAGCAGACTGGGGCATAACACAGTTCCCTCATCTTCAGGGCATTAATTTACGGAGAGCCATGACCCCACATCAGAAACTGCAGTTTTGGTGCTATTTCCTGCCCCTGGGTCTGCAGCACCAACAACCCCTGCTTGGCATCACTCTTCACACTAGTATTTGGTCCATCTGTGTCCTCAAATGGAGGAGGGGAACAAGGAAATTCCCTGGCTTGGAAATGAGCAAGTGTTTGGAACTGGGGGGAAACAGTTTAGAAGGAATTTCCATGGCTCATTTCTCTTTCCATTCCCTGCTACAAACAGTAATAACAACAACAAGGATGTTTGTTGGTTATAGCAACACCAAAAAGCAAAAGCAAGATAAAATAATCACAGTATCACAGTACAGATAAGGCTGGAAATATTATATATATTTTTAATATATATCTCACCCCCAATAATTAATTAAAACCTAATTTACTAACTTTCCATTAATGCTATAGAAAATGTGTGTCTAAAAGGATTACCAAAATAATTTAAGTACCTTTTCAAAGGATCTCTCTTTTTTTATGTTGTATTCTACAGCACATAAAAATGTCTAAAATAATTATTCTGAAATATAAAACTGAACTCCTGGTTTTGTTTGGCATTAAGAAGGGATTAGTCACTATTTTATTGCCATCATAGAGTTACTTCAAATATATTTATAATAGTGATGTTGCTGAAGTGCTGGTGCTGAAGTCACACTACCTTACACAGGTGCAAATTAGTTAACTTTGGTGGATTTATCACAGTGTGAGAATTTCTTTTTAGATTCACTTATACCCGTAAAAATCTAATTCTGCTTCATCTCCATCAGACTCATCAGCACGTGGCCTCTCTTTTCACATTCACACTACACAGTTCCTGCAATCAATTATCTTTCAACACCACGTTCATAGCAG
The DNA here is from genome assembly GCA_013390025.1 of Pitta sordida. Classification (NCBI taxonomy): domain Eukaryota; kingdom Metazoa; phylum Chordata; class Aves; order Passeriformes; family Pittidae; genus Pitta; species Pitta sordida. The sequence goes on from WEKX01001338.1 coordinate 212,218, forward strand.
AAGAGTGTTAGATTCACACAAACACGACCCTGGAGCCTACACTCACAGTGCTACTTCTTGCACAGTGCTGCAACTAATGGTTCCATTACCAAAGGGTACATTTTCCAGCTATCTACACAACATGCCTTTTGACCGAGTTTTGGGTTGCTTAATTTGCAACCCACCACCTCCTTCAGACAGCAAACAAGTTTTATTTCAAACCAAATATTTTGTTCCAAAGCTTTATATTCACCTTTTACAGACAGAAGGGGAAGAAGCACTTCATCAACTGATGAAGTATGTTTTCTCTATAAAAAGAAAGATATTGCACACCATTGTTCACAACTAATGTACAGAACTGCAATTCAGTGAAGGACAGATGAAAATCCAGTGCCGAAACCCACATTAATCACAGGCAAAGTACATTCACTGTCCCAAGGAAACAGTAGTGTGGTCTAGGTTTCATCTTGACTTAAGAAAGGAATTTCTTCCAGCAAGAACAATTAGAGCCTACCCAGTGTCGTGGTGGAGTCCCCTTTGCTGGGGGCTTTCAAGATGCAGTTGGAAAGGGTGTCAAATAAACTCATCCAGGTTTCATTGAACAGAGGGGCCCATCTGTCGGCCGGNGGTCCCTTCCAATGTGAGTGTTCTATGGTTCTGCAAACAAATGCAGTCCTCCTTCTGTTCACTGAGAGGAGAAACTGTAAAACAGGGTTGGAGACCAGCACCAAAAAATGCTTTTCAAGTCAAAAACAGAAGAAAGCAAAAGAAACCATTTTGAGGTAGTTTCTTAGTCTAAATTAGCTTTCAGTTTCGCTGGGACTGAACCCAGTAAATCCTCACACTCTGTGCAAAAGATACAATTAACCTAAAACTGTAGCTAAGGCCTGGTCAACAGCAGGTACCTTTATTGTCTTCTGTCTCAAGTGAAGTCTTTATCTCTGTTCCCATCACAGAAAAGCCTAGTGAGTCACCATGACCGAGAGGCTGTCAAGCCCCTGGACAGATGTAAGTCACTCACTCCTCCTCCTCCTCACAAGGGGAAGGAAATCAGTTTCATCTGGCTGCAATCTGCTCCAATTGCCAATAATCCCCCCAGTTTGAGTCTTTAATAACAACCTTCTAAGACGACACTGACGTAGGATGCTGTCCCCTGACCTACATGCCGCTGAAGCCAGAGTTGGTCTGTTGGGACATCACGGACACATCTGTCCATGGACTCAGCTCGTGACACTTTATGTTTTACCACATCCCCTTTTGCTGTCTGCACGGATCTGAGGCATTTCTCCATAATCACTTCATGCTCCCTCCCACCACCCCTCACGGGATGATCGCTTACCTATGGGTTTGGTCTACGCATTGACCACTGATGCTCAGCCAGCTGGCATTATGTAGAAGCAGGATAAATTATACAGAGCCAAATCTGGGGCATCCCACACCCAGCAAGGAGGTTGGGTGTCAGGTGCTCAGCTCATCCAGAGACTGAAAATGCCCAGTAGCCAACCTACTTGCAATGAGGCTCATTTATCCCTAATTTATCTGTTTCCCCACAAACGCTCCTCCCTCATCCACTTTGATGTCTCCTTTCCCCAACTTCAATCCTTCTCCTGGACATCTCCCTTCTCCTGGGAAGACAGTTTCTCTGCACTTCCAGTAGCCCCGGGGCTTCCCATATTGCTGGAGGAAGCAAGTGTCCCGTCCTGCTGTGACACCTGGGAGCTCTTTTCACTCTTCCCCACTGCTGATCATATACCAAAAGAGCATCAGAGCACAGTCTGCCTCTGCTCCAGTTCCAGAGAATCACCGAAAAATAATAATTTTACTGAGTGGGAAGCCTAACGTTAGTTTAATGCAACACAGAGAAAGAACAAGTGATCCATGCTACTACAGCACATTCCCAATGTTTATTTAAAAAACAGAATACAAGCAAAGATAAATCTCCTCCCAGTCCACATACTCAAAGTAAATGATGATTCAGATGATAAATGCCCTTTCTATCACATCCCACTTCTGTCATTTGGAAAGAAAGCCCTGCTCTCACTGAATTAAAAAAGGACAATTCTGCTTTGTAATGAATTAAATCAACATTAAGTCAACACTCTCCTCTATGACTCGTTTTTCTGCACTGCTAAGCCCTATCGGTATCTGTACTTCTAAACCTTTTGTTTTTCATATAATTTCTGTAGGAACAGGCCTGAATTTCAAAGTTATTTTGCTTTTCTAGGTACTCTCTTAAAACACAGATGTGACTGTAGCACTGTGCAAGATACCTAAGAAAAACCTAGTCTAATAAAGTTAAACTGATAAAGCTGGAAGCACTGAATATTAATTTCACATTCAAAGCATGATATGCAAGTCTGTGAAAAGACTGATCGGGTCCTCAGGGTATGAAAAATTAAATGATGCAATTGAATTACCTCAGCAATACAGTTTCTTACATAAGAGCTCAAAAAAGGACACAGCAGAGGTCTTTATGTGCTCAATAAGAAGAGAACTCAGAGCAATTCCTTAACGCAATCCAATCCTCACCTCTGTAATTGCTTTAGCTACAACTGTCATCGGTAACACTTCAGTCTCCCCTTCCTAACTCCAGGCATCCAGAAATCAGGGAAGCAGTTAAACCAGGTTCCCCCTATCATAAAAGAGACAAACTTCCCACCACGAAGTCCACAGGCTGGCAGAGAAGGTCATCTGGAATTGCCTCCCTTCAACTCAATGTTGCAGCAGCTCTGGCTAGACACCTACCATAGCTGAAGTCAGAGACAAGATAAATCAAAGCCTGAGCACGTAACTGCTCACTCTGAATCACAGAATATCCTGAGTTTGAAGGGACCCACAAGGACCATCGAGTCCAACTCTTAAACGGCACCACTGCCTCCTGGCAAGAATCGACCCCAGGTCTCCCACATGACAGCTGAGGACACTTACCACTGTACTACAGTGGATTTTCTGCTTTCTGTTACTGTTTAAAATTCTAGCTGTGATTGTGAGTTTCTTTCTGTCCCATGCAAACCATGTCTGAATCTCCCAGGTCTCACTGGCACTCAACTGCCAGGCCTCTGGATCCTCTCCATTAATGCTTCTTATGATTCCAGCATGGGAGACTTGCAGACATGTGAAAATCTTACACATTAATTAATTAATTAAGAAAAAAAAATACAAACACAAATTTCTACCACCACCTCTCCAAATTATTTGAAAATTGTGTACAATACATATATAGAGTCAAACCTTCACTGGTATTTTTAGCTCGACAGGTTTGGCAGATAACACTGCAAACTTGTTGGAAAAAGGATCATAATTTACTTTTTAATGTTTATACAATCCCAGCTTTTGTTTTCTGGAATGACATTGCCAGTAGTCATGCAAATTGAATCAGAGGAGTTAGTAATTCCCAAACAAAATCACTTAGTGAGAACACTATATACAACACAATGTGCAAATATATTTTATTCAAGGCAAAGAGAGATAGAAGCATTTCTCTTGGGCAAAAATTAACGATGTGTGGCATTGTGTAATAAAAATGAAACATCTTTCATCTCTAAGCATTAAAATTAGGCAACGGAAGAAGAAAGTCTCTTTCTGAGTATTTCCACAATGTTACAAACTCCCACTTCCCAATTCTGATTATACAAGTCCAGAAGATAAACACTAAATAAACATGCAAACTGTATCAAAACTTTACATATTAAGTGAAAAACAAAGAACGAAATAGAAAGCCAACTCTTTTAGTGGAAGATTTGTAAAACAACAGAAAACATCTGCATACAAACACCTGAAAACGTCTCCAGATACAGGACTGAGGAAAGAGAAGTACCAGGGGAAAGGCACAACCCACCAATTACTACTAACTCCAATAGTAAGAGAAGAACAACAGGATCTCTGGAGCAGAGAAAATGCAGGAGGTCACCATCTGTTCTTTGCTTACAACCAAAAAGGCCGTGATGGTATTTTCTTGAGAAAATGTAATTTTGCAAGGAATACCTACATTTGCAGTCCTCCTCTTAACCAAAAATAATAAAAAGTGTCTAAAATGCTAGCTAGCAATAATAAAAAAAAAGAGCAATACTGTGTCATTCCACAATTTCTAGCTATTATCGAAAAATACAGGATTTTAAAACTAAAATATTCTTAGGTCAAAATGATGTCATGAAGGTTTTCTATACACACATTAAGAATATTATCTTTATTTAAAAAACCCACTACTAATACAGTGTCCTTCAATTGGCACTTGAGAAAACAACATTTTCTGATGCACTTCACAATCTGGTTCTTTCAAGCCTCCATTTAACTCTCTTTACAATTGCAGGTCAAAGCTGCCACGTAAATTCATGCCATGACACCCATTACCGACAGTCTGCGAGGGTAGTTATATCCATGTAAGTGTAATCAACACTTATTTACAAATTGATTAGGCCAATTCCAGCTGTGAGTTCCACTCAGCAGCAGGTAAGGGTAGAGAAAAATTGCTGCAAGTCATCTCTTTGTCCTTCAGACAGGCTGTAACAGCAGTCCCCGAGGATCCTCCGGCAGACTGACAGATTTGGTCGGTTAATAATGACAAGAAAGTGGGAAAAGACAGAAAATAAACTCCTTATTATCACTCTGAAAGCTTCCGAGATGGAGATTTTCATTCATTCTGTGTATGGGCCCTTTTCAGCCAGTGAGATTACATTTGTACAAAGGCTGAATTATAACAATCACTTGGAAGTGTATTCTTCTCCTCACACAGAGGATTTAATTACATAAAGCACAAAACCTTTCAAACACACTCAGAACTACTCAAAGGCTTTAATGCTTCCATACTAATCTTAAACTGGTACATATCAGTCCATGTATTAATTGCATGATGGATTAGGTACAGGCATAATTAGAAAATGTAATAAAGTTTGCTTTTTAAAACTCAAAACGGCTCCAATCTTTGTAAAGAAGCTCCTCTTCCTCAATACGTTTTGCTATCATTATACAAACAATTTCATACTACTGAGATTCTACCTCCTCTACCTGGGAATTCCTTATATATTCTACATTCAGTCCAAAGGAAAATGATGGTAACGAGATTCAACCTTAAATCAAGACACTCTCTCAAAACTGGCCTAGTTGTACAAAGAACATAGTAAATTATAAATGAATAGCTGTGTACTCTGCTATGCAGCAGATCTACAGACTATTGGAAATGTATTGTCTTTATTCTCAGGTCAGCTGTACAAGAGATTAGATCTTTTAATTATCCGCCACAGAATGGGAATTAGAAGCTCGGAATCCATTCAGCTGTTCGGTTTATGACCTGCAGAAATAAATCTGACCCCTTACAAAAGTACATTTAAGCATCACACACACTCCCAGACATAGCTGTGCTTTTAAAATCACCATGCAACTCTCAGCTGGTTTAACATTATGCCTCAGAATAACTGAGCTCCCACTGAAAATGTACATGCATCTGTATTTTTTTGGCAGTGCTGCACAGGAGTCCCAGAAGCATTGTCTTGCTGTCCTGCTTTAGCTTTGAAAGTAATTTTAATCATGCTGAACTCCAGTTTAGCACCCCCACACGCTATATTTAGAGGCAGAATAATTTAGGTTGGAAGGCACCTCTGGAGGTCACATAGTCCAGCCTCCTCCTCAGCACATATCCCACTAGATCAGGTTGCCCAGGGCCTTGTCCCATTCACATCTCAAACCTCCAAAGGTTTGATCTCCCCCAAATCCCTCCCTAACCTGAACACAACCACAAGTTAGCTATGACACACACTTTAAAGCAGATTGATCAAAATTAGCCTTCCAAACTCATAAAGGGACCTGGCATTCAGTGCTGCTGAACACCTTGAACTGACAGGATCTTTGCCCACCTTCCATCACAGCATCATACCATATACCCCAAGTAATAAACCAAAACTCTTCTATCTGGATCTGCCATAAAGGAACTTGGAATATCCTGGGGAGGGGGTCAACCCTCCTGATCTGAACACGGAGCTCCAGACCACTGCCTTATAAAAGAACAGAAGCTAATTTTAGGCACACTCATGCCTAAATGGTTACATGAATGACTGAGTTTTTTAACATACAAATGTCGTAAAAAAATTCCAGCTCCACAGTCCGATCACTCACAACAAATCTGCAGATTTACAGCAGCCTGGCCCAGGAACTGACCCTACAAACCAAATATTAGATACACAGTGATCCTGGTGATCTCACCATCAGGACGTTACAGTGAGGTGGAGAAGCCAACCAGTCTTTTCAGATCTATGCACTCAGCAAACATAAAAACATCCCAAGGTGGCTGACGAAGTTACACATTTAACATTGCCATTTGCCTCAGAACTAGGGATTTTATTGACACAGGATACAATCCCACCTCACCACATATCCTGTGGGTCACACACAGGCACCACTGCGTAGGAATTCAGTTTCCAGCCTCTACACCCTGCACGGGTTCCTTGCAATTTAAAGAACAGGCAAATGCTAGTCTGGATGCACTCTGAATTTTGGCTGACTCTTCCATATGGGAGCTCTGGGAGTTTTGACTGCAGTATAATAAGCCTGAAAGTTCTACCACAGCCTCAAAATACTTGATGTTGTAAAAGTACCATCCCTAGGAGGTACCTGGTTGTGCAAAAATCTGTTCTTTAGTTCATTTTAAATTGATTCTATTTGTCACAGTTGCAGAAAAAGGTTAAAGGGTTTTAGCATTTTATAGTCTTCTCATCCCTTTCCAGTATGAGGAACATGAGCAAAATCCAAATGGTAAAAAAGAGGCTCTAACTTGTATTCTGATTTAGGATTATGGATGCCACTGCTTTTGGTTTCTGCCTTTTTTCTTGTGTGCATACAAGGCTGATCTCAGTGATATGCATAAGGTTTTTGCTTCTCCTTTTTTACTTTCTAGAGAATTGATGATACTACAGATTTGGGGTTTTTTTTGGTAAAAACATAAGGTCATTTAAAGTCCCAGGGACACACTATTACACTTCGCTTTGGAATAAGAATAACATTTGCATGAGTTTGGGTGTGAAGTCACCTTCCCATGGTGTTGGGAAGAGCAGACAAAGAAAGTAGGGAAGTTCAGAGGTTATTCTGAGTTGTAAGGGACCCACAGGATCATCGAGTCCAACTCCCAAGTGACTCCCACACAGGGATCACTCCCCCAACCCTGGAACCACGGGCACCACGCTCCATCCATCCAAGCCTCCCACCATCCAGACCATGTCACTGAGCTCCTCATCCAGTCTGACCTTAAACACCTCCAGGGATGGCGACTTCACCGTTCCACACACCAGTGTAGCCCCAAGGAAAGGCAACAATATTCAGAAAAAAAGAACAGAAAAACGACTCCTACAGGAAGTTAAATTTCTCTCAGAAACAGCAGAAATTACCTCTTTGTTCCACTCACTGATTTTATTGCTGTGGTGGGGAAATGGGATAGCGGTGACAACATCCATAGCTGAGCCTCTTGTACCAAACTAAGGCAGAGGCCAAAAGCATCTCACCCACATGGCTGGTACCAAGGGACCCAAACCTGACCCCTGGCTCTCCACCACCTGCAGCGAATCCTGAGCTCCTGGATCGATCTGTGTATCTTTTGCCCTAACACTTCATTTTCCAGCCTGTAGGCAACTGACAGAGCAGATGCCACTGGAATGACTTAACGTATTAAGCGGCTGTTTGTTTAATTCTGATGTGGAAAATGTGTCACACTCTAAATAGTTTAGTATGTTAATGTACCATCGCAGCAACCTACAGCAATGTTTTATAATTTTATTCTAGACTTATTTGCTTGTTTTATTTTAAATCATAATTAAAGCTTCTTTCTTGCTTCCTACCTACACTTTTAAGTGTACCCTTAACTTCACCTTCAGTTTCCTCAAGCTGAATAAACAGAACTATTATCACAAATGAACATTTGATGTCCTAGTCCATTTAATCCACAATTTATATGCATTCAATTACATAATATAGATGCAGATAAAACTTCCAGACTAATGTATTCCACTAATAATTTGCAGTACAATAGTTCATAGATGAAGGGGCTCTGGTGGTTTAACTTTCAGGAATAACAGCTTAGTGTGAATGTCTGCACAAAAAAGCTGACCAAACCTATATTTGGAATTGGTCTCTAAGTAATAGGAAATCCAAAATCTAAAATATTCTTATTTTAAATCAAACCTTTTAAAAAGAATTCTTTAAAATTTCAATTCTAAGCTGGAGAGCAGCTTTTAATAACTACAGAATGAAGTTTTACTTCTTATATAAGCACATAGTTCCCAATATTTCAGTGAGATTATACACAAGAGCGTATCGAGTCTTGAATTTAATTTCAAAAACTTTTAAAGAATCAATTCTAGAATAATTTTTAAAACATGATGATGAGCACTACAAATGAGCAATGCCAAGCTGTAAGGATGAATTATATACATTTCACACTGAAGGAGCAATAAGGAGTCTATTGAATTTAACTCTTCGGTGGATTCGTGAGATGTGGCAGAGCCTTATTAGCTTGATGAACCATAAGCATGTATGTATTAATAAAATTAATCCTCTTGCCTGTTGGAAACCCAGTTAAAGCTTGGTATTATATGACATTGAGGATTTCCTGCAAAGAAATACCCGTCTTCATTTTCCTTCACTCCAGGTTCATTCAACTCGATGAGGAGCTCAGTGACATGGTCTGGATGGTGGGAGGCTTGGATGGATGGAGCGTGGTGCCCGTGGTTCCACACTTGTGGGGCTGATCCCTGGGTGGGTGTTCGCTTGGGAGTTGGACTGGATGATCCTGTGGGTCCCTTCCAACTCAGAATAACCTGTGAACTTGGTGGTGGGCAACTACTCCTCACTGGGACTGCCACGAACATAGAAACCTGATGCTTCCAAACAGAGAGCATTAGGGTACAAACAGCGTGGTGCATTCTGGTCAGATTTTAAGATGAATTTGGTTGTTTCAACCTCTTTTGGACAGCAGGGCCATGTATGGCTAGGAGTAGGTCCACTTTATCTCTACAAATATCCTCAGTAAACAAGCTTGTCTCAGTACCAACCCTTAGGACTGAAATAATCTTCACCTCCAAAACTAAGCTCTCAGGTTCCCGGGGAATACAAAAGCTGACATGTGTCATCAGTGTGACCTGGAACGGATCATAAATGTTTTCCAAATTACCCGTTGTACCCACGTGATTGTAACTGATGAAAGCTGTGGAAACTGAAACATTGGAAAGTCGCCTGCAGGCCCATGTTCCCTGCCCAGCTGTGAAAGGGAGATGGGTGAACGGAGAGAAACCCGCTGCTTTTCCACTTTGCTGCACTTATCCCTAACACTGGCCTTTGGGGAAATACCAACTTAAGCCTGTCTCTAGAGGGAAATGCTGCACGTTATCTCTTTGCCATGTTATACCACCTTTAAAGAACGGGCAAGTGACAGTGACAGCTGCTGGCAGGGGTCTGCTGGCACAGGCGTCACTGTGGGCTGCACAGATTCCTTGGTGGGGCTGCACACTCTCAGCTCGGTGCCAGTACGTGCTGCCTTTTCCTACCATATACAAATAATTTAAAAAAAAAGAAATTAAAAGAACCTCCACAATTAGGTTCCAGGGGTTCTTTTTTTTTAATTATTTGACATGTGCAGTCTTATCTGATGTGTGACATCAGTTGCAATCCCCATTTCTTTCTGAAATGAAATCTCCTTGTGGATACGATCCAGAGAGAAGCAAAAACCAAGGGCAGGAATATTTAGGCTGCCAGGGACATGGAGTTAGCAGCAGGAAATTGGCTTTGTTGCAGTTGGTTTTGCAAGCCCAACTCTTCCCCACCCTCCTTCCCTCCTTTAGCCGCTGGAGAAGTTGAGGACCAAATATTATTTTTCGAAACTTGGTGAAAGTTGGCAAATATTTTCCTTTCTTACATCTGTAGACAAATGTCAGCCACTCATGCCAATGCCAAAAATAACCCCAAATGGATAAGTCTTGTACACGTAAAGTCAGAATGGCCAAACAGAAGGAACATTGAATTCAGACTTTGGTACTTCAGACTCTTCTCCTCTTGACTAATCCTATGAAACACAAGTCACAAATCTCTTCTCAGCTCTCCTGTGTGCACAAGCAAATCCCCTTCTCTTATGAGAGCTTTGCAGTCAATTGATCAAAAAGTACTATTAAAAAGCTGAATATATTTATAAAAATAGTGCATCTGTTTATGTACAACACAAGGCCAGAGACATCTCCTCCCAAGAGTTTACAAACAATATACACTGCAGTCAGAAAAAATACAGGGAATATTAAAAAATTCACAGGGGCCATCTAAACTTCAGTCCTTCATCTTCCAAATCCACAGCACTGAGCCACTGAGACAAGCTAAGAGTAGATCTCTTGCTTTAACATGTCAAGGTTTGCTGCTTCCTCAGTACTAAGTTTTCTCTAAAGAGATCTACAGGGTCACTTATAGAAAAGAGGTTCAACCAGGGAAAAGAGAAAATTATTTTTTTATTATCAAAAAATAAACCAGTACAGTATTTTCTAGGCAGGCAGTATTGTTATCCAGAAATGGACTATCAGAAGTGATAAGTTCATCAGATTTTATTGTAGAGGGAACCCGGCTCTGCTTTTGCAAACAACTCACTATTGGGATATGTGAGGGAAACCAACCAATACAGAGAAGTAGGAGAGGATTAGATGATTTAACAACTAAATCTGACCCATAACCCAGACAATGTCTCAAAAACAGCTTAAATAACTGACTAGATTTAAAGGTGAAATTCGGCACTGAAATCTTGTTGCGTTTTGATGCCCACAGCGCAAACAGCCACACTAAAAGCATTCATCACGTTAATAAATATATAATTAATGACCTTAAGAAACATATGGATGATATCAAAATTCCTAGGATGAAAGATGGGACTGTATCTAATATACAGGATTTCTACTTATTTCAAAAAATATTAAGTATCTTTATATTCAGAAAGGCTCTGAGAAGCTGACTTTCTCTAACTGTTAACAGGACAGGTAAATCAAGTATCCAACCAACATTATGGCAGTTTCTGACAGCTTTAGCTTAACAGTCAGGCTTCCTCTGCCAACTTAAATTTGCAGCTCGTGCTGTTCGCTGCTTTCTAAAATAGTCCTGACTCTGGCACGCTTCTAGATCTATGTAGACCTTATGTGCTTCAGAGACAAGATGCAGAAAGCTCAGCCAAGCATTTCTTCAGAGCTTGCAGCAATGCCTTAATATCAGTCTCATACACTTCACAGAACACAGCCTGTGTAGTTCCCATGGAAAATCAGCTTTGACCTTGGAAGAAAGCTCAGGCATATCACAAGTTAAAATTATAGATCTATGGAAAGAAATGCAAAACGTGCCCACTGCTTCAGCAGGTTTTTTGAAAATGCAGTGCATCACTTCAGCCTAGAAAGATTATTCAACACCAAAGTTTAGGAATACTGGGAGTTAAGGGTTCTCAGCACTACCCAGGTTTTAGTCTTAGGTCAAATCCTGTTAATAATACAGGCACAATCAAATCTACAGCAGTGTCATTAGGCAGCTCTCAAGACATGAGGCTCTATTAAGATATAAATAGAAGTCTTAAGCTGGATTTCTGCATTCAATTAAATTCAGGCCTAAATTCATCATCTCAGGTGATGCAACCCTTAGCAACATTCAAGCCCAAGACAGACACAGCCAGTGTCATCATTAGTTGCCAGGTCAGGACAATGGGCACAGCTGGAAACATGCCACTGGGTCTCACAGACAGACACGTTGAGTCTGAACTGGTAGAGACAGTGTGATCATCTTAAATAATCACAATAAATGTCAGCAAATTAAAACACAAATGCTTATTACTATGGTTCATAAAGACAGAAGCCTTAAAGAAGACACTAGAAAAGCTTTAGTTATTCTCACACTGAGAACACATTAAGATAGTCTGTGAAGTGCTTGTTATCTTAGTTTTGTACCATGAAAACCCGTGGCTATTAGAATAAAGATGCTAAAATGTTTACACCTAATTCTCCACGAAGGCACATAAATATATGCCCTGGTTTCAGAGAGATGAAATGCTCAGCAGTTCACACTGATTTCACGCATAGCTGATGGATGCTTAGCATTTCTCAAAGTCCCAACAGTGACACAAAAGCCAGTTTTCAACACCAAACACTGTCCCAGTCGAGGAGGGGTTCTGCAGCTGCACAAACATGACCCACAGGAAAGGTCTGCATCTTTAGGCAACTGTTCAACAGATTTGTGGTACTTAAACCTTGTTCCTCCAAGAGGTCTAGTGCAGGAAATCCTACAAATGTTCATCCAATGCTCGGTTTTCTCCAACCTTGCAAGGCAGGAATGAGCCAGAGCCATCAAAACATATCCAGAAACACTGGTTGGTAAACGGCCACACGAAACAACCTGCCCACAGATCTTTCCAGAAGCACAATGGAAGCTCTGCAGTCATGCTCTAGGACAGCTTCAAGCATCCACAGAAAATTTTGGATAATTTTGGATCATTTTGGACCCAGAGGTCCAGCTGACAGCAGATCGATCATCAAAGTTTCGCAAATGCTGGAGCAATCCATCCTATTAAGTTCTGAAAATCTCAGAGGCTGGAGATTTCACAGCCTCTCTTATGACCATCCTCCAGGGTTCAGGCACTCTCATGGGGCTTTCACTTTTTCTTACAACCAGCATGAATTCCCCTTCTGACCATTGCCTCTTACACTTTTTTCTGTGTCCTTGTGAGAGGAGCTTGGATTCCTCTCCCCTTCACTCACCCATTTGGGGCTTGAAGACCATAACTCAAGTCCCCATGATCTTCTCTTCTCTGGGGAGAACAAGACCAGACCTCTGCACCACTTCTCCCTGGACACCACACGCTCAGGAGGCTTCCCACATCCTGCTCTTTGCATAAATTCTGGTAGGTCAACTTTGTTAACCACATGGGTGGGAACACCATAACTGGTGTACACCATTAATCATGGAGATGTTCAAGGCAAATCAACTCTGCTTTCTGTGTCCAGGCACAATTCACAGGTTATTCTGAGCTGGAAGAGACCCACAGGATCATCAAGTCCAACTCCCAAGCGAACGCCCACCCAGGGATCAGCCCCACAAGTGAGGAACCACGGGCACCACGCTCCATCCATCCAACCATCCCATCATCTAGACCATGTCACTGAGCTCCTCATCCAGTCTGACCTTAAACACCTCCAGGGATGGCGACTCCACCACCTCCCTGGGCAGCCCATTCCAATGAGGGATCACTCTCTCTGGGAAAAAACTCTTCCTAACATCCAGTCTCTGTCACTGCCTGAAGCCAAGAGCAGAGCACGGGGTTGTATTTAGTCCAAGTCAGGGCAGGAGCTGCCCAGCGCACCAAGGCTCAGAGCACAGCCCCAAACCCTACAATTGGAACTCTCTGAGCCTGACTCAGAGCCAAGTTAACAGACAGCAGAACAGGGAGCATATGTGCGAGTCTCAGGGGTGAGGTGCTGGAGTCACTGCCAGACTCACAGCACAGACACTCGCAGCCCCAGCTGTTCCCTCGTATCTCGGCTAAGGGACTTGGCTGCAAACCCTTTTCCCTTCCTGTCTTCCTGTCATCAAGAGCAATAGTGGCAGCACAGTCCGTTTCTATGGTTTCCTTTGGTCTCAGTGACCTACACAATTATATGTGCCATCTTAAAGATCAGCCTCTGTATCTGTGTTGCATCTAAAGCTGTGACAGAGTGACTTTCATGCTGCTGGAATTGCAAAGTGAAAGGAAACACCAGAGCAAGGCCAGCCCTTCAAGACTCCACGAAGCTGAACTTGTCAGCTGAACTCTACCAAAAATCCTCAGTGCACAAGGTAAGGAACAGCAAAACCTGTTTGACTTGCAGGTCCCAGCTGAGTTTGCAAACTAAGAAAATCAACAGGAAAACAAAGGTGAAGAATTTGTAAACAGGGCAATGTAAACGAAAGTAACCGAGACAAAAACAAAGAGGAAACTGTAAAAATATTTTTCATGACTTCTAGAGCATTCACATCATTTAAACTGCAATATTTGCAGCAATTTATAAATGTACCTCACTAAACTCCCTTGACAGAGGTAAAAATAAGTCAAGGAAAAATCCAAAGTGCAACGAAGTACCCTACAAGCCAACCCCTGCACACAAGGCTGCCCATTCCTTCAGTCCCACCCAGAGGAGAAGATCCCAGTATACATTTAGACATCAACAAGTAAACTGCATTACGCATTACTTCTGAAATTCCCTGCTATCCATGAATATCTAACTCACACACGAGGAGAAGGAAGTATATGACCTATTTTTTAAATTGAAGAAAGCTCTTGCATGACACTTCAACAGAACAGGTTCTGTGGCTTGTTTTAGATGTGATATGCATCTAACTTTAACTCCTTCTACTTCACCATTAATTTTACCATACAAACCATATCACAGCAATTCCATTTTGCTCTGCCATCGCCTGAAACAGACTTGAAGGAAAGCAACTGTGGTACCCTTAATGCTCCATTTTATACAGTATTCAGTTATGTCACTTCAAAAACTAGTATGGGAGGGGAATTTTTTTTCCCCCTGAATCTCAAATGAACTTATCAAGAGGGAAATACCCTCTTCTGAAGTACCCAAGTGCCTCATCTGGAAATGAGCCATGAGAGGATGTACTGGGATACTCTGCAGGAACTGGATGCTGTAATTCTGAGCAGCCACTATACAGTAAGAACCAAGAAAACACATTCCACCAAACTTCATACCCACCATGACAAGCAACTGCAATCTGTTGTTGTTCTACAATTACAGTATTACTTAAATCTAAAAATAACAGTTTCTAAGTAGCAAAAAACCACCAAACAAACAACAAAACACACAAACCAAGCCCCTGTATTAAGAAAATTTAAAGTACTTTTAAAATATACCTAGTGATTTCTTGCAATTCAGGAATGCGTATCTTTCATGGTCAACCACATTTAGACTTTTAATTCCTTCATTATCACAAGAACAAACAACTGTCCTCCAGGTTCAGGAGACTCTTCAAAATATATTTTGATCAATTTTGACTAATGCCAGTAAAGAAGAAAGCCTTGATTTTACAGAGAAATGGAGAAAAGTGGCCCCTAAAACCAACAGAAATATCATCAAAAGTTTTTTTTCATCTCACATCCTTTTTCTGAAATGGAAAATTCAATAACTGTGCCTCATGCAGAACAATACTCCATGTAGACCTCAGAGCACAATCATCAACTAATAAACTGTGAAAAATACATTCCACCATTTCAGATGAAGACAGTTATGGACATGACGTGCTGCTAAGAGATCTTGACACAGGGAATAACCTAAATTCAGAAATATTTGCCTTAAGGTTATATCTAAGGATGCAGACAGCAAACCACCAATTTTTCCAATAATCTCCAAAGCCCATGTCCTGTCCTCCATCTATGTTGGGTTTGTTCAGAGACCCAGCTCTGCTGGCTGGGCCCCCTCTCATCCTGGCACTTCCAGAGTTCTGCCTCTAAAATCCCCATGCAGCACAGCCCCTTTCCACATAAATACGTTTAGTTCATTATCATGATCGTTGGAGGGTTGGTTGGAGACCCCAAGGTGGGTCAATGACACCGACAAACCCCTAGCACGACAGGTAAATGCAGCAGTGAGCTTAAAATGAACAGTTGTAAAGAAGAACCCCAAAATACAGCTTCATCTTTTTTTTTTAAATCTAAGAAATTTTATACAGTTTATGCAATTCAACATCAGAGGAAGAAAACACCATCAGGAAATAAGTGTTACTGCTTATTTTTTCAGGGAAACATGGCTACAGTGGCAATGAAATGTTCTACTTTTGTTTAATTATGTAGGATTGTGTTGTGTTATAACCTGAACACATTAATTAGTTGGCAAAGTCCAAACCAAGTCGACCTCCTTGTACTCCTCTGCAGTAATTCAATGCCCTCTTCTATCAGTGCTCAAAATGAATGTAAAATGCTGTGGCTAACTCTGAAATATGGTCCAGTCTGAAACAACTGTAACTATTGTCTCTAGGGAGGATTCCTATCAGCATATTTGCATGGGAACTTGAAAAGGAATTAATCATCTCCCAAGCAGAGCTGGACCCCTCTTTGGTAACCAGAGCCGCTTTGTCCCTGCTCCATTTGGGCTGTGATACTCTGTGATAGCTGTTCTCTGATCCATGCAATCAAATTTGCTCTTTAATATAATAGTCTGAAGACTAAATAGCCGTGTGAATGTGTGTCATGACATTTAATTTAATCTAATCTAAGATAATTCACCTAGTATGTAATTAGCTCTGAGGCTCCTTTTTTTTTTCCACACTTAAAAAGTGTATACGTTACCCTATTTCTGGAAATTGAGGGGAACCTCATTTTCACCATCTCTGATTTTTAAGTTGCTCAGCTCTTCTCGCTATGATTTCAAGATGGCAAAGACCTGAATTATCAGACTGACAACCATATTATTAACTGGGACTGTTCAGCCCGGAGAAGAGGAGGCTCAGAGGTGACCTCAGTGCTGGTTACAACTCCCTGAGGGGAGGTTGCAGTCGGGTGGGTGTGAATACCCCAAAGCACCTTTATTTTCTTTGCAGAACCAGAAACATCTGTTACAGTAAACACCAAACTTGAAATTACAGCCCTTTCCACAGTAATTTCGGTGCAAATCTTTTGTAAATAGTAATTTGAGACATTTTATGGCCTTGAACTTGCTGTACAATACTTGTCCCATGGATGTTAACGGAAAACTTTCATTGATTTTTCTGAGTACATGTAGGCTTCTCACATTTATCATTACAATTGATTGCACATTGTTTACATATCCCACACAGACGTGCCAAATCAAAATTTGGAAACATGAAAGCTAACCCTAGACTTAAAAACAATACTCCTAACCTTTTATTTTTCCAAATGAGAGCAGAGAACGCTCAGTGTTTTTTCCTCACTCTCATTTTTTCCCAGGATGTTATTTTTAACTTGGCACTGTTCATTTTTGCTATTTCATTCACACCATGTTTGCTGCAATTACTGAGATAGAATTGTGTCAAGTCTCCTCTGCACTAGCTTGTTATGCACTAACTTCTCTACCGGATATATCATTTTAGAATCTATTTATTTCACATTTAAAATATTAAAGCCACAAAACTTGATTATTCCCTCTCCTAGGCTCAGCTCTACCACTACAGAACTTAAACATTTCACAGTATTTCATATTCTTCATTTCGAAATTACAGCCAGGTAACTGAAGAAAGGATTCTGTGCCGGAGTATAACCATCTCCAAAGCAGATGTTACCATCTGTGTTAGTCACCATGATGCCCTTCCGAGACAGAGAGAGCAGGTCTGGGATTTCTAGTGCCATCCACTAACCCGAGGAAATGCCAAAGGAGGTTTTTAGCCGCAGTCTGTGGCAGGTGCCTGACCCCAGGTCACTCACTGTTCTCACCAGCAGCTGGTTTTCCTCCCTGTTTGCACAGGGCTCCCGTCCGGCTCGCTACGAGGATGTGATATGATTAAGCATGTTGACATACAGAGCCACCACGTAATTGTAGCTGTTCAGCCTCTCCCTGTTGTTATGGCAGAGGGTATATTTAGCAGCTACAGTCACCCTCAGAACCGAAACACACAATCAACTCTCCAAGCCTCCCCTTTCCTCTCCGCACAACCCTGCATTTGCCTTCAGGACTGTTAATATTTTGCGATCAGCTGCGCTCCGAATTCCACCCCCTGCCAACACACAACGCAGATGAACGCTGAACCGCTGGAAAACACAATCCCAAGCCAGTTTTCAAACCCTACACGTATTACAGGATAAATCACTTTCGTATCGCCCTGGGCAACTGGATCCCTGCGGGCGGCAATCCCACCTAGCGCTCCACGGCACATCCTCCTCCACCACCACGGGGTATCCGCCAGCATTAAAGGCCGGGCTTTTAACGCAGATACCCCCGTTGTAAGGGCTGTGTGCTCCCACCCCGGGATGCCGGGCGGGGGACAGGGGGGATGGATGGACACGGGGTGTCCCCGCTGCGGCCAGACCCTCCCAGCCCGTTCCGCGGGGATGCGGGAGGTGCCCGGGGCAGCCGCAGCCCCTCCCGGCCCCGCAGCGCCCGGGGCTCCAGCAGCGGCAGCTCCTACCGCAACACACACACACCACATAGCCACGTATTTTCGGTATTTTTTTTCAGGTGAACCAATTCCGTCCGGCTCTCTCTGCCCCGCACCTCGGCAACGCGACAGACCCCAGCAGGGCAGCGGCAAAAGCCCCTTCCAGAAACACAAGGGGGGGGGGCTCGGCTGCCTCCCCTTCCCCCCCCGCCTACCCACCTGTGCCGGTGCTCATGTCGCGCAGGAGGGGCCGCTCCTCGTCGCCGCTGCCGCCGCCTGTCCCCGCGGGTGNTCGTCTGCATTCTCGTGTCCCACCTGTGCCCGGCCCGCGGGATGCGATGAGGGGCGCAGGTGCATCAGCGGAGTGACGGTGATGATGGTGATGATGGTGATGGTGATGATGGTGATGGTGATGGTGGTGATGGTGATGATGATGATGATGATGATGATGATGGTGATGGTGGTGATGGTGATGGTGATGATGGTGATGATGGTGATGGTGGTGATGGTGATGGTGATGGTGTTTGCGCTGCTCCTCGCACAGCCCAGCCTCCCGGGCAGCGCTGCACCGCCCGAAGGTGTTGGCAGCAAATCTAAGCGTTTCAGGAGAGGAGAATTTTTTATTTATTTTTTTTTTTTAGACCCCAAACATTTGTTTTATCAAACACAAAAGGAGCCAGCGTAGTTTCGTGTGTTGCATCGCACAGCTCCCTCTGAAGCAGGTTTCATGCTGGGTCCAGGGCAGCTTGGAGTTACAGTACCAGCGTGAGGAAATAGGGGTGCGAAGACTTGTTTTGCGTTTCTATCAGGATGCCTAGTGTCTGTGGCATTGACAGCTGTCTAAAAGTTAAAGCCTGACTACCAGTTGTAACCATAAAAACCTGCAGAGCTTTTCCATCCTACACGGTAACTGAGGCGCTATTCTGTAGCACCGGTTACATGTCAGGATTTCATAGGGAATCCTGGTCCTTGGCCCTGTGCAAGTGTAGCAGTACCTGTGGCTCTCATGTCGCTGTCTCATGGCAATGGGGAGTCCTTGAAGATAATCACTGCCGCAGGAAGGATGGGACCTGCACTCATAGCAGCCACAGAGGATCAGACAATCCAAACCAGTCACTGATTCCTGACAGTGGATATCTGCTGACAGGACTTCCTGAGCCGTATGTGTGTCCTTTGTTCTGAAGAGCCTTCTAAGGAGTTTCTTCCATTACGTTGTCCGGTTGCAGTTTGAACCCGCCCACACTTCAAACAACTACAACATCCTCTCTGTGCAGGGGGTTTTGTAGGTGAACTGTCAGATGCGAGGGATTATCTGCTGTAGTTTTGAACCTGCTCCTTTCTATATTTACTTCATGCCCACTCATTTCTTTAGAAGAAGAGACAGCAAATATGTAATTCCCTCTTTGCTCTCTGTATCACTCATTAATTCATGCTGCTCTATCAGATTCCACTCTTCACTCCTACTCATCATCATTAAAATGGGGAACTTTGTAACTTCAGCACCATGCTGCTTGCTGTCACTTTCTGTTGTGTTTTAGAGTTTGATTGGTCATTGTTTAGCATCAATTTCTTCTATTAACCATGAATTGTCTGTGCATATAATAACCATCATGGGTTCAAGGCAATCTCTGAGTGATGTAAGTCACCCTGTGGCTATGAATAATTGTTTTAAAAGCTAAATTAGATGTACTTGCATTGAAGGTGGTGGGTGTACAATCCATATTGGAGTTAATGAAGAGAAAACTTCCTTGGGCTTTAAGGCTGCCAAAATACTGTTTGAAAACGTCATGATCTGCCACTGCTAAGTCCTCATTGCTCCAAACAATGAAGCAGGAAGTTGTCACCACTTTGAAGGTCTGCTGGCTAAAAAAGATCTTTTCCAACTTTCCATCTTTTCTAGGAGAAAACGGGTAAGGAAAAGACCTGCCTCAGTGACTTTGGGAGATAGTTCAGTATCATGGACAGCACAGACGACAGAGACATTACTTGGGAAGTGGTCACAACTCAGTGTATGAGTTGTCTATGGCAAAAATAGCTGCCAGACTTAATTTTTAATTCTCTTGCATTTTGTCTCCTTTACATTGTCTGTTTTGCTAAGGGAGTTGGCTTTGAAAGGGTTGATAGCAAAAGTGTGGTGAAATTGTTGGCTTTGTGGGCAAAGTGAAATCATCCAGAAACAGTTGGCAAGAAGGTAAACTAAATTTAATGTGAGCACCCAGGCTCCAGACAAAAAACAGCTGAGATCTTTCCTGAGGACAGGCAGATACACTCTTGGGGGGACTGCAAGATTCAGTCTTGTGTTACCAATCTCACGATAGTGGGCAGCCATAATTTGATTTTCATTTTTAAAAGCAATTAGCTTGTCCAGCTCCTGGAAAGAAGGCAGAAAAGTCAGCCTCTAACCTGTCAGCACTTTGCACCACTTCTCTCATTACTGGGAATTGAATTGGCTCTTGGCAAAGCTAATCATCCACATCCTCAATGTCATCCTCAATTCTTTTAAGAGCACTGCTTTGGGCTGGAATCCTTTGGTT
The DNA here is from genome assembly GCA_013390025.1 of Pitta sordida. Taxonomy (NCBI): domain Eukaryota; kingdom Metazoa; phylum Chordata; class Aves; order Passeriformes; family Pittidae; genus Pitta; species Pitta sordida. The sequence goes on from WEKX01001338.1 coordinate 232,812, forward strand.
GGTTTTGTTTGTTTGTTGGGGTTTGGGGTGGTGTGAGTGTTTTTTGGGTGTTTTTTTGTTTTTTTTCTGAAGACCTTAACACTATGCAAGGCAAAGAAGTTTGCTTTTAATGAACAAATGTTTCCTAATATTTCTCCACTAATATTAATTGGTCAGTGTTATAGAAGAACTTATATTGCATTACAAAGTATTTCACTTTCCTTTTTTTTTTTTTTTCTTTTTATTACTTTCAAAATTCAGGGAATCCAATTGGGGCAATATTAAATTAAAATGCTGGTATTTTGAAATTCATTTTCACAGCAAAGTTTTCATACTATATTTTCATTTAGTGCTTTTCTTTAAAAAAGATCCAGCTGAAGCAAGGAAAAAGGATTGTTTCTAATATTTATGAACTTTTCAACAATGTGGTCACGGGTTTCCAGGACAACAAAATTATCCCTTTCATTTGATTATTTGTCTTCAAAGTTTTTTTTAGGTCCCTGCCACATGAAATAGGTCGTATTTTAAAAGTATCCCAGTGATGGAGAGTCCAGCAAGACCAAGAGGAACTAGAACTTCTGCGCTGGGAATTAAGCACAACCTTTGCCTCTGAGAAAAAAACCCAACCAAACAGAACTGCAAAACAAAAACCAAACCAAACAAAAACCCCAAACCAAACCAAACAAAACCAAAAAAAACCCTTGTGAAAACCCCCCATCATCCAGCCAGTGTCCAGAATTGATTTAGATGCTCATCCAGACTATAGAAGACCACAAACCCAAGTAGCTGTTTGAACTGATGAAGTTTTTACCCTTGGCTTCGTGTTCAAAGCTGACACAGTATCACAAGATTTTCAGGTCGGGAAACTTAAAACAGCAACTAATTTGTGGCAGCCATACTATTATTTGTTCAAAGCCTTCTGGAAATGTCCTAAATGCATATCTCATAGGGAAAAAAGCAGGAAAAATCCCCATGAATTACACTTCCTTCTGTGAATCTTACTGTGCATCTGTGTATTTCACGCCTTTAAGTTCTGTTAGATAGTCCTCAATTATTAGCTCAAGCTCTTAAGAAATTTCCATATTTTTCTCTTATTAACCTGAAATCTACTTTCCAGGCTGGTTTTGACTCCAAACTGCTGCCTTTTGACAGCTGTTATATCTTCTGGAAGACAAAAAGGCATCTGACAACTTATTGTAATGTATTTTTAAGTGCTTATGTATTAAATGACAAATTTTCCCTCAAATACATTCTATAAATTTCAAAAATGTGTCATTTTTTTGGTATTAATTTAAAAATAGCAATTCTTTTGGATCACAGAAGATTAAGAACCTGACATAACATGCTGTCATGACCCCTCTTTATCTTTTCACTGATTCTGTTGTGTGAAGAGAGTGTAAACATCCGTGTGTTAAAAACATGTCTAATTTATTTTATTTGTGTGTTACAGGTCTCTCAGGAATTCAGGGTTGGACTGCTTTGCCTGGGTTACAGCCCAGTAACTAGACTTGAACTGCTCTAATTTTAAGACTAATCCCAAATCTAAATTATGAAATTTTTGACATTGTCTACTATATCAGGGAATTTCATGTGCTGGGGCAGTTCCCCAAGTTATATTTGTAACCCCCTTCTGCCAGGGACAGTCGTTACTTTGCTACCACCTTACTGCGTTTGTCATGTTGAAAAGACATTGATAGTAACTAAAATATAAGGCAAATCTCAAGTTTCAGAGAAACAACAGGCTTTTATCTTAAAATTAGATGCCAGGTATGGAAATAAATTGCCAACGACTCCCTGAGGCAGAAGCACTCGTGTTTATAAATAATGAATTCGTGTGAAGCAGCCCTAATGAAATAATAACACAGCGCTATATTAAGATGTCTGCATTGCACTTATCAAGATGTCAGTAATAACTTTCATACAAAACTCTTCTCACACTGCGAGCAGAATATAAAACTACATCAGCAGTTATAACTTAGACATCAATTACCCATTGCAAACCTAAATGCATTATGATCAGTGGGTCAAATAAAACTCCCAGGCAAACTTGGAGGACAGAAAGCATGAAATACCATCAAAGGGAACAGTGGCTGAGGATGAAAGAAATCTTTGTTGCAGCGAAACAATCAAAGACTGTTCTCTCCTGTCAGCAGTCAGCTTCGGGAAAGTTGGGCAGAACAAATAACTTTTGGTATGAGGAGGCTGCTGCACATGACAGGAAGTCTGGCAGGTAATGATGAGCATGAGCACAGAATTCACACGTGAATGACAAACACCCAGGTCCCAGCAATGAAATGAGCAGGAACACAAATGCAGGGGAGGGCTTGGGGAAAAGATGAAATAAAGCACAATTAATATGTGTCACTACATTTTCTAAAAACACTGGCAAAAATTTAATTTTGATTTGGTAGCAACGGATGAAGCTTGCAAGGGTTTCAGTGCAGTGTTACACAGTCTGTGTAACCACTACCAGTGCTCCTGACTGTAAACATGCAAATAATGTTGCATTTTCTGTGGTAAACAATGAGAAGCATATTAGAGTCCTCTTTGCCTCTGATGCAGAGAAATTAACACTTACTAAACGTTGTGATCCCTTGCAAGTGCGACTCCTTGGCAAACTACCCTTTATGTGAATCTACAGCTTCTCACTTGAAATAGACCATGCTGCAATCCATTGGCCCTGAGTCAATTCCACTCTGTTTTGCAGCTTAGGCTGATAAATTCTGATTTCCCGTTCCTTATCTGACATTGTATATCTAACACTGTTCTTATGTTAAAAAAAAAACAACAACAAAATGCAGCACCATCGTGGCAAAATAGAGACTCTGCCCAGGTGATAAAATTTTCTGTAAGTGAGGCACAGGAAGGAATGGAAATGCAATATATTTTTATGAACATGAAAAAACCTGAAAAAAATATTACTGAATATAATTAATGGATATACCGTGCATTTAACTGAATATAATTAACCGTGCATTTAATGGAGTGAGTCCAGAATGTGTTACAGGTTATTATACTTTTGGGGTTCAGCTGCATTCCCTTAAACTTCATAAGGATCTTTTTTTGTAGCATGCCCCCACACATTCACACCTTAACATAATGATTGTCTTTGATAATGAGTGCAAGTATATTTGATTCAATCCAAAGTTCACAAATGGAATTGTGAGATGGTTCCAAGACAAAAATTCAGACTGGAAGCATCTAGAGTTTTTATGATTTTCAGATCCAGACTGACAAAGCTCTGCTGTGCCTCAGATCTATATGGAATAGAAAATATTTTCTCGTATTTCTCAAGACTGTTGTTTGTACTACACCTTTTAAAGATGTTATTCATATTCTAAGAAACATGGCTTCAGGCATGCAAGGCTGGATACTTAATCAGAAATTTGTGTGTTTGGTGTGTTTATAAACAGCTTTTAATATTCTTAGTTGTGTTGTCTGTGGCCAAATTGTCTAAAAACATAAATATAAGAGGAAAGAAGTTAATAAAAGTTATAATTTAGCTCTACAGATAAAGCTTCAAAAAATGGACTTTTTGGGTATGTGGGCCCTTCTTCAGGTCTCAACTAGAGGGCAGCAGTAATTTGGAAAAATTCTAATTACAGTAATCCCTCTAATTCCATGGGGGTTCGCTTCTGGAAGAGTCCAGTGCAAGAAGCGGAAAATGCATCTGTAAATGAGCCCCACCCACCGCCCTGCCCCCTCAGCCCCTCCCACTGAGGGAGAGTTCCCTGGCCATCCCTGTGCGGTGTGACAGGACAGGGGAGCGGAGGGGTCTTCCCTGCCCATCCTCACTGCCGGGAAGGGCCAGGAGAGTGGAGGGAAGTGTCACCACCACCGCTGCACTGCAGCGAGGCTCCCGTCCTCCTGTGCCCTCTCCTGGCACAGCGGGTGTGCCTTCCAAGCCATGCCACACCAGCCCCAGTGGAGCAGGACTCCAAAGAGCCTCCGCCACTCCACAGCCCTGGGGTAAGCAGCCGTAATAAACCATTGACACCATGTTACAAAGCTTCCCCACCATTTCATCTTTCCAACACACATATGGAAACAAACTGTGGCAAACGTGGGGCATGCCAGTCCTTATCTCAGCAGGAGAGAGGCACTCACTGCGCATGCGCGGCCATCTGCTGCTCACAGGTTATTCTGAGTTGGAAGGGACCCACAGCATCATCGAGTCCAACTCCCAAGCGAACGCCCACCCAGGGATCAGGCCCACAAGTGTGGAACCACGGGCACCACGCTCCATCCATCCAAGCCTCCCACCATCCAGACCATGTCACTGAGCTCCTCATCCAGTCTGACCTTAAACACCTCCAGGGATGGCGACTCCACCACCTCCCTGGGCAGACCATTCCAACGTGACATGGAAAAATCCTGCATATGACTGAGGGAAGACAATGACATTTTTTGGGGAAAAAAATAATGTGGAAAATTGAAGCTGCAAAATTTGAGCTGTGAAGAACTGGGGCTGTATTTTGCTAGTTTTAAACAGAGGCAGACTTTTACAGTTATTTGTTGAAGTCAAAATTATCACTACAGTTGAGTCTCGTATATCGTGGACCCACAGTCTTAATTGGGTTCCACAAAGCCCTACTTCCGCATTGAATGGCAGCTCATTAATACGCAAATTTGCCCCACACCCTCACGCAGCCCGGGCACTGTTTCGGAACTGTGTAGCTTGTAGGATGATAAACCAAAATTCTATGATTTTTTCTAGACTGTAGCTATCTATTTTGGGGGTCTTCCAGGCATTCCATCAGGTGTGTTCTTTCACAGAGCATCAGCAGGGGCAAAAGCAGGCCTTCATTTCTATTGAACGCCTATGGAAATATCTTTCCTCCTCCGTGGAAGACTAAGGAAGTCAAAATTTACTTTCTCAATGCCAAAACTAGCCCAGGAGAAATCTGTATTCCATGCATATTCAAGCTCCCATAAATAAATTTGCCTTCTTCTCCTGCATTTTCTAGCATTAAGCAGCATCACCAAGCAGATGGGTAAAATTTCAGTTCTGCAAATTAAGTGTTTCAGTGTACAGCTAAGGATCATAAACGCTTCTCTCTTGCAAGTCTTCTTATCCATCCCCAAAGTGCTCCAGCATGCTAGTAAAAAAAACCCAGAGTGTGAATATGTACACAGAAATATAAAAATGCATTTCAAATAGTATATATTTATGTAAATCCTCAGAAGAGAGAAGGAATTGAAGCAGAGCTAAATATTCATTGCTGCTGCTCCTCCCCCTTCTTTTTTAAGGCCCAGGAGCCATGGCTTTCTACTCCACTCCTCACAATAAACAGTTTTGAATATACTGACATCATTTTCTCTGCTTTAAAAGACAGCAGAAAAGCTGTCACAACCCAGGCAAGAAATCTCATTTGGGGAAGAAACCTTGATTAGTGCCCTTTTCTAATGCTTAACATGGGACTGGATGATTTTAAAGGTGTCTTCTAACCTTGATGATCATGTGATTCTGTGGAAAGATTTCTCGGAAGGGAAAGAAATATCCAATCCATTAGGACCAACATAATAATTTCACAATATATCAAAGCTCACATTTCTTCCTGTAAACTTCAAGCAGCTGAAAAAAGTTAACCTTTAATTAAAAATCAGTTCACCTGATTATAAAAGGAAGTACCTAGTTTTCCTTTAAATCACCTGCTATGCTATAAAAGGTGGGGATTTGGCCTGCTAAGGTTAAATTTATTTTTTTAAGTGCTTGGTTATGACTGAGTGGTATGTAGAGTTTTTTTTTCCTCCCTTTTTAATAGAGTTCTGTGAAAAAACAGAATTATTGCTTCTATGTCAATATATGTTTCCTAAATTTCTGAGTCTTGGTTGGATGTTTAAGAGGCCCTGTTTACCAAGTGGTTTGTTAATCCCAGAATATGAGAGAAGATATAAGTAATTTAATTCCACTTTCAGTAGGAAAGAAAAGCAGGGAAACTTCATCTCCTATAGTGAAGCTTGTCAGAACAAACTCTCTAAGTGCACTTGATTTGGGGTCACTGAGAAGTAAAAGCTTTTTGTGCTGTGTGCAACTCAAAATGTTGTGCCTATTTTGGGGAGGCTGTTATCCCTGTGGGCCAGAAAACTACTTCTGCTGAGCTAGAGAATACAGGAATGAAATAATTAAGTTACTGAGTGGTAAGTGTTAATTGCAGTTTTTATTATGAGCAAATGAAACTCTTTTAGAAGGTTTATCTTTCTCTAAAATGTGAAGGCCTGTGATCCATGTCGTGCCTGAGATGGAACTGTGAATCCAACCATGATGGGATCCCATCTTGCCTGCTGGGATTTGGATGTGAGCCCAAATCCCTTCCTTGGTAGAAGCATGATAGCTTTTTGCTCCACAGTTAAAAATGTCCTCATGTGAGTAATGGTGGTTCTTGAAAAATTTAGGTGGAGGCTGTGCCAGGTGTATGCTGGGTTATTGCTCCTGTTGGGGAATAACCAGCTCAGTAACAGTCATTATTAGCATTTTATAATCATAAGCAATTTGTAATCATTTGTTGCAGTCGGGTGGGTGTGAATCTCTTCTCTCGGGCTGACGACACCAGAACAGGAGGACATGGCCTTAAGCTACTCCAGGGGAGGTTTAGACTGGATGTGAGGAAGAGGTTTTTCCCAGAGAGAGTGATCCCTCATTGGAATGATCTGCCCAGGGAGGTGGTGGAGTCGCCATCCCTGGAGGTGTTTAAGAGTAGGCTGGATGAGGCAATTAGTGCCATGGTTTAGACAATGGGTTGGTGTTGGGTTTCAGGTTGGACTCGATGATCTCCAAGGTCTCTTCCAACCTCACTAATACTGTGATACTGTAATCATAAGTCAGCTTAGGTATTACACAGTGGGCTGTGTAAATATCTTAGGAGCTGTGTAAGTGGTGTAACAGCTGGAGGCTTTGACTCAGCACTTTCCTGCTGACTACAAGGCGACTGCATTTCCGTGCAGATGGAGGGCAGTGGGTTTTTCTTTGTGTGTTTTCTGTTTTTCCTTTCTGAGCCAGGCTATGCAGTTGGGTTGGTATTTTTTTCAAGGCCTGGAGGAAGTAAAGCTGTCTGGGTTTCAAGCAGGCAGCGGTGACAGGGCTCCATAACAAAACACTTTAACTCTCTAGCTAATTCTATATGCAGTAATTGTGGAGAGATAACACTCTAATCAAAAGGAAACGTATGGCTAAATCTTCTGTGGAGGTTGTGGCTGAAATGAATGTAATTACTTGGGTAAGTTTGCAAAGTAAATGGTTGCCACTGTGAGTTAGCACTTTAAACTGAATGGATTTCATATCTAAGGACTCAATTGATATTTCTTTGTGAACATTTTAGTACAGACTGTATTACGTTCCATTTCTTTTTGAGTGGGTGTGCCTCAATCAGTGGATGGAAGAGGAACCAATAGAGGCTAATTCAGCCAAGAAAGCAGTATCTTCTGTGATTTCAGGTCTGTCAGGTTAGCTGTGAATAATCCTAATTTCAGCAAAACATAGAACAAAGAGCATTTTCTTATGGTAGGTTCCGGCAAGGGGAAATAAGCTTTACAACACTTTCTGGACTTGAGATGAAAGAGGTCTGAGAGGATTTTAGTCAAGTGGGTAGGAATATCCCTTCTTTCCTAAATCTGGTGTTTCTATCAGTCACTGAACAGACTGTTTGTTCATAGGTGTGTCCCCAGCTGTGATGGAATAATAGTTATCCTGGAAGATTCACGTTGACCTTAATATTAATGTGTTGTTTTTCCTAAAACAGTGGAAAGCAGTCAAACACGCAGCTGCAGAAGGGCAGACAAACAGGATGATGAAAAGCAATGCCTGAGAAAGACAATGAGAGGAAGTGTATTGTATCAACATTCAATGTCCTCCCCAGCCTCCTGTCAGCTTCTTTTAATAATCCTGAAAAGATTAGGGGCAACCCAATATAAACAGGGCCATCAAGTCTTCATATCATTTTCTAAGAATTGTTTAGAAGAAACAATTTAGAAGCCTATTTTTTCAGCAAAAGGAAATCTGAACCAGGTATTGAAATTCATAGTTATTAAATTGTACTGTAAGGGGGTCGGGTTACTAATATGAAAACCAATCTGTGCTACCTCTGCCTTTTTTCCTGTTTGCAGCAACATAGTGGTCTCTGGGGTTATTTCTTGAGAGCAGCTGTCCAATAAGGTAATTCACTTATATTTCTGTGATGCTGGTTGGTACAGTTTCAATAAAACAATAGCCAGTCCAGGGCCAGCTTTTGATGTCATTACCCTAAAGCTGGAAACCTTTTCCTTGCTTCCCTTCAAACTGTGTGTCAATAAACACCACCAAGAGTTGAAGTAAGCAGATGTAGACAAGAGACTTAAGCAGCCTGGAGGTCAGTTGGTGCCACTTGAAGTGAGTTTAATCTCTCTTAATTTCAGTGCTCTGAAATCAAAATTAGTTGTATCTTTTCATGTTTTTAGGAACACAGTAATCAGTGGTAGATTCTACAAGAATTGGGACCTACAAATAGAGAATGAAGTATTGGTACACACTGGGAAAAATATATAGGTTTTGTTGGCTTTTTTTTGTAAACTCCCTTGAATTCACATAAAGGAAGAGGAATACTGGTGAAGAACTGACCTTACAAAATGTAACCAAAGAATAGCCTCAAATACATTTGTCAATAACTATTATTTTAAGATTCAGACTTCTGTGAAACTCACAGAAAACTGGTCAGTAAAATGGTGACAGAAATGTGTTATTTCATGCTGTTGGCACAGTTAATTCATAACTCAATGAGACCTGAAGTGGTGTCCTTTGTGTACTGCATTATAGTGCAATATCCAATGAATTCCTTGTGGGATGGTTGGTTAATTGTGATTTATGCAATTACTTGAACACCTCCTGGATCCATAATTTCTGGTGAGATGGAGAGTTTCCAAGCACACTGCAGGAACAGATTGACTGATCAGTGTGAAGTAACATTTGTAATTCACATTAACATGGTGTGATGGGGTGCATAAGGTGAATGAGCGCATGATTTGTAATTAATACCTAATTTATAATGTTTAGGAGCTACTTTTAGGTACATGTTCCTGGAGATGGGTTGGTAGAAGTCACAACCAAGGTCTCAAAGGTGACTCAAGGGTCTGTTTTGATATTCCCCCTGACAAGAGGAGGAGAAGGGCAGCAGTGCAGTGTGGGACAGCCCATTACTTCATACTCATTTGTTACTTTTGTCTGAAGAATGCCCCCTCAGCAAAATAACCTGGATGTGTCCCTTAGAGCCTTCTAGCCTGAAATGCAAAATGCCACAATGAATTCTTGCTTTGAAAAGCAGGAGGATGTGAATGAATCTTCCAGCACACTTGGTATAATTCTGCTTTGCATAGTGAACTTTAGTAGCTCCACTCCATCCTCAGGAATGTTTCTTTTTTTTAAAAAGAATTAACAGTATCGGTTAATGGACAACTTTTTTGTGCTTGCCACATCCAAGCTGGGCTGTGCAATCAACAGGAAAGATAAGCAAGTCAAACAGGAAGAGCTGTGCTGAAGTCAGTTTTGAGCAGAGCTGAGGGAGGCACGGATTTATCTGCTCTTTAACAGCATGTTATAGAGAATTGGACCTGGAGAAGGTAGGAGAAGTCCTGTGCTTCTGCATGTCTTTTTGCTCTATTTTAGGTACTTGTGGTCTGGTATTTCGCTGTAGGTTTACTGTCAATTTGCTGGAATTGCAAGCACTTACACAGGGGTAATTTTGGTAGTCTTCAGTGCTTTGATGTGTCCATAATGAGATGAGTGGAAAATAGGTATAAATGTGGTCTGTCATGGTTCTGAGAACCTGCTGGGAGTGCCTGCACTGCCCTGTCTTCCCTTTTTGAGGTCCTGTTGTGTGAGCTGAGCTGCTACTGAGTGGCAACAGCTCCTACTTTATTCCCCTGCATTAACTGCCACTGGCCAAATTCTGTCATATTTAGCACTCAAAAATGAAGTACTGAGATTCACAGGTGCCTTTTATAGTTTTCTAACAGTTACCTGATTTTTTTTGAAGCACACCTAGAGTTTATGCTTACTTTTAAGCAGATATGAGATTGTGTCTTAGTCTCCAATTTTCCATATCTAAGCTTGAAGATTTTGGACTTATGGTGCTTTCATACCTGGATTGAGGATAGAAAGTATATTTCAGAGCTACTGAGATGGGAAGAAAATTGATTGTACGTGAGGCTTAAAATTTTTAAAGGAATCTATTGCATCTCTGAACCTTGCTTGGGCTTTGTTTGTGCACCACCCATGAACAATGATACTGCTTGCAACATTCTTTACTAATTGCTAACGATCCTAAAGCTACTTCTTTGATAAAGGAGTCAATCTTCCATTTTCAGAAAGTACTCAGATTCCTAAATGTGTTTACCCTGATTAGACATTTGCTTTACCTTTCTGTGTAATAGATACAAAATTGTTTCTTGTACAGAATCTAACATGGATTTTTTTTTATATTCATGCCTGTGGCTGAATTTCCCAGAGATCAAGGCTGTGATTTGCTCTCTCTGAGGATGAGGTTTAGAATGAATGTGGCTTTAAGATGCTTGTAACTTTATACAGAGGAAGTGAAACAAACATGAGCTGAAACTGGGAAGAAAGAAAAAATAAAATTACTCTAGCATCAGTTTGGAAAAATGACCCAGATTAATTCAGGGCAGTACAGTTGAGACTGAGTATTGTATGACCTGTAGGAGGCAGAGGAGATGAAGCAGAGCTGGTGCTCAAGGGTGTGGACATAATCAAATGTCCTCTAAGTGAAGGAGTGCAGGCTTCACTGGCTGTCTTTACTGGTTTGGAACACTGGAGGGATGTAGCACCCAACATGAGATGAGTTGCTATATGAGGGCTCCCAGAGTTCTGCTGCCTCGGGTATAGCAGCAGTGATTTTAGGAGTCTGGAGACTTGAAATCCAGAATAGTTACCCTTGATCCATCAGGAGCTCAGGTAAGATGAGATGCAGGGAGAAACAACCATTGTTGCTGCTCATTTTTCCTGGACAAGACAGGAATTGATGCACAGAGGAGCAATGGCAGTAACCTCGTACAGGGTATTTTTCATAGATGTGAATAATCTTCCCGGAGTAAGTTACTTCAAATTTACATTCTCCAGCAATTCTATAGCTCTTGTGCATGACTGCAAGTCATGGGTTTTTTTTGATTTTCATCTCTGCAAAAGAAGAATAATTATACTTGCTGCTGGTTACTTGAAGATAGTTATTAATAAGTTGTCCTGAACAGCCTGGAGTAAAGATGATAAATGAAAGAAATACAGAAATACTGTAATGCATGCAAGTCTTAGGCAACTAGTTCAAATATAGCCCATTTTTATATACCAGGTCCTAGGCTACTTAGAAATACTCCTTTAGAAGGAGAGAGAGAATCTCTTCAGAGTGTGTTGCTGATTTTCTTCCTTCAACACCCTTTAAATGGGAATGAATTGGTGGGAGAGAGTGTTCCTGTCAATCACAATGTCTCTTAAAACAATAATAAAAGGCAGAAGGGGGGGAAAAAACAAGCTCAACCTACCTAATTAGGGAAATGGAAAATGTCAAGCTATGTTTTTTTTCTGGCTAGGAAACACTGTGAAAAGGAAGCAATAACACAGGGAAAAGCATGATAAAGGAATTGTTCTATTTTACTTCCAATGGGAAAAATATGTAGTGTCTTATTTCCACTTCATGTTCAACAGGAAACTCAGTCTGAGCCAGCAGTGTGCCCAGGTGGCTCAGAGGGCCAATGGCATCCTGGCCTGGATCAGGAACAGTGTGGTCAGTGGGACTAGGGAAGTTCTCCTTCCCCNAATACAGAGCTTTCCTCCCTGCTGTGCCCTGTGAGAAGGGTAGTGGAGGGTGGAATGACCTTCTGAGTCTCTCAAACCTGGGCAGGTGCTACCAGTGGCTTTATGTGAGGCAGCCATTGGATGCACTCCCTGTATCCAGGGAGCTCAGGCCGCAGGGAGGGAGGTCACCTTTGCACCCAGTCGCACCCAAGATGTTCACCTGTCCAGCATCTTCTCTTCTCACTCTGCTCCTCCCCAGGGTGAGTGCTTGCCTCAAAGTGAGGGTACCCCAGAGCAGTGAGGAGGGCCACATCTTCCCTGCTTGGATTTTCTTTTGAGTGGAGGTTGGTTCCAGGTTTGCAAAAACAGGAAGATCATCCTGCACCAAATAGACGTTTCTTGGTCAAGCCTCAAAGAGCATGAGAAACAATTTTGTTTAAATTATAAATAAAATGCTTAGTCAGTGTCCAAAAATGTAGATTGTAAGTACTAGTTCTAGGAAAAAAAGTTCCTATGGTGAGTGGTAGATCCTAATCTTATATTTATTGCTATCAACAAATGATTAGTTGCTAACTTATCCTTATGCTTAGTACCATTATAGATTTATGAAAAAATCTCCAATAATGACTGACTGAAGCACTGCCATTTAATAGGCTCTAAAGCTGTTTTATCTTGGATGAATATTTTTCTCTGGTTTTGTGCTATTGAATCTGCCTTAATTTGTGCTGGAATAGTTTAATAATTGACAAAGCATCAGTGTAATAAATAGGGTGATTATACTACTGAATTGCTTGAGTTAGTTTTGCTATCTCGGGTACTTATACGATAGTTAAATGTAAATAGAAGTACAGTGATGTGGTGTGAAGTTCTGTGAAAACATTTTTACTTGGGACCAAATTTGTGTCACTTAGGATACATTTAGAGATACATCTCTTTTCTAGCTCAACAGAACTATAATAATTCAAGTCACAATGTATTTGTTTTCCTAAACTTTATGGAGGATAATGTGTTTGCTTGTGGACAGGAGCTTACAGGAAAAAAATAATAATCTGAACACTGAATTTCCTTTCTAGGATTGAGGGTAATCCTGATCTTGAAATACCAACTGGCTTTGGATTCACAGAACAATGTAATTTAGACTGTGACCTTTGGAATTAAATGATCCACAATGTTTACATCTTCATAAACAGGAGATAGTAATATTTACTATATATGTATTTACAATATATATATGAGTATTTAGTTCCTTAGTGTGAAAATTAAAATTAATTACATATCATCCTCATCAAGTACTAAAAAGAATGGTGTTAACTACTGACATTACTGTAAGGAAAAGATCATCTAAATAAATGGAAAACGTATCCCTCACAAAGTGAGTTTGGCCTCTGGCAGGCCTGTATTTTTCATCATTTATAACCAGGTCATCAAGTCTGATAGGCAGTTTTTCAAGTAAGTTAGGGAGAGAAACACATGTGGAATCAGAATGGTGATGTTAATTGCTCTTTTCTGAGGGAAGGCATAAACATTGCTTGTATTTGATTTATTACTTAAGTTTCATGGGTATACGTGAATTTCTACACATAGCTTTATATGGAGGACTGAGATGCAGCAGCAAAACCATATTTTGAAAATCAGCCTCAGCACTCTGATAGGCACACTTGAGTAAATGGCAAAATGGGACAATGAAAACCATTAAAACAACATCCAACCTAGATTTTTTTCATACTTCATTCATTTATGGTCTTGTGCCAGATGTGGTTATGGTTTAATTCTCTGAGCTGGTCATACTGCATGTATATGTACCTCATTATTTTTTATAATTACGTTCTCTATAGCTGTGTAGTTTACTCTTTTTAGTGTGGGGTAAAGGTTTCAATGACTGCAAGACAGAATGAAAGTTGTGCAGACAGATCCTGCCACGTCCCAGCAGGCAGCTGGGAGCTCTTGCACTGTTCCTGTTGGCACTTGGTTTGCTCAGGATCCATGATGTGATTTTTTTTAGGGATCCGTGATTTGAAGGTTGGAAGGCAAGAAGTGTTGGGAAGGTGTAGATGTGAAGTGGCAAACCAGAAGAATGTGCTTTGTCAATGAATTGCATTGTCAATGAAGAGGGGAGAAATTTTCTGAGCAGTCTGAAGGGTGCTGGTTGACCAGGCACCAATGTGAGGTTCTACTGGAGCAAAATCTGTCATCTCTGGCTTTACATTCAACCAGTTTCTGCTGGAAAACAAATGAGGAAGTTTCATGAAGATTACAAATTGATGAGGAATATAGCTTATTAAGGAGCACAGATGGAGTAGACAGGAATCTGGATTGAGTTCAAGTAGCAGGACTAAAGCAAAATTTGTCCTGTGGTTTTTTGAAGTCACTGGAGATCTCTGGAGCCTGGCTGCACTTTGCTGTAGCTGAAAAAGCTTGTGCCCAAGAAATGGAGGTTGCAGGATGTCTCATGTCAGTGGCTGGAGGGAGCAGTGAAGCCTGCAACTACTTTATTTCTATCCCTTTTCTGTGATGTTCATTCCAACGACAGTCTCGCTGCCAGACTCAGCCTCTCGCTTTTCTTGTGCTTTAATGCAAAGTGATATTTAGATCCTTACATGCAAAGCTTCTTTGTTTGAATTAAGCATGCAGTACCTGTTCCGTTCTTGTCACCTTTAGAAAATGATGGGTTTTCCCCTGTAATGCCTCTGTTAATGTGAATGATGCTATCCCTTGCTTTAACACTGGCCAAGAATGAGCAATTAGCAGTGGGCACAAGTACGTTTCCCTTCAGGCCTCGGATTTTGCTATTAACCAAATTGCTGTTGGCTTGTTGCTAAAGCAGCGATGCCACCTGAGAGCAGGAGCTTGTTCCGGAATGAGTTTGGATGTTACAAAACAATTCCTCTGAAAAGGCTAAAGCCAGTTTTTTAACCTGTATTACAATTAAAAATAACTTGTACAGGAGAGGGATTGTTCTCAAGTATGTGCATCTATTCTGACATTTAGAAAAAATATCACCTTTTCTCCCCCTCCTCAGATTGTTGCTAATATTAATTGCATCACTGTGAGGAACTTCAGGATATGGAGAGTTCAGCAGTGGCAGGCAGACCACCTGTACTCAGCTCTAACACCATCATCCCCAGTGTGGAAGGAAAGCAAGACAGGAACCTGGAAAGGAGTGAAACAGAGCAAGGAAGGTGCGAGTCTGACTGCAAACGTGTGGAGACCAAAGCTGCCATCAGCACTCTCGGGGATGGAGCAGGGATGGAGACGTTGCAGCAACAAGTGGGTAAGATCTCAAACAATGTAGACTGGTGGCTCTACTCCTGACTGAGCTTTGCGTTTAAATTATACTTTAAACTTTGTTCTTTAAACTCTGCACAAGCTTAGAAGTGTCATGTGTTGTTCGGAGTCTGGCAGAGCTGTTTTACAACAAGCAGCTGTATTTCCTCCCCAGCAATACTGCAGATATTGGAGCAGTCTATACTGAAATTCACTCTGGGCAGATAAATTGATTGTCTATTAATTTTAATCTCCTCTTATCTTATCAGATTATCTAAGAGCCAGAATACTGAAATACAACTTTTGTCCAGCATTTTATTCCATATCTGTAAGACTAAGATGCTGAGTTAGCTTGCATGTTTCTATTTTCATAGCACTTAGTTTTCTTCTTTATCAAAAGATATAAAACTTCTGTGCCAATGAAAACATATATCATTTGGTAAAAATCATGCAAGTCAGAAATACCTTTTGGGTGGAAGAGTGGAGTGGCATAGGCTGTGGCTAGGCTCTTACAGTAGGTTCAAAAGCTTTCTGAATGTGAAAATACTTTAAAAAAGATCATGGAAAACCTATTTTGTTTAAAATGATACGTCCTATGAATTGCACAGTGTCTTTCTGCTCACAACTGCAGATCTTCTGACCCCAAATAGCAGGTACAAGCATCTCAGAATACTATAAAGTTGCTTTTCAGCTTGCCAAGAAGTAATTCCATTAAGTTCATATTAGTTTTTGAATCTAATTATAGCAGGTTTAAACTCTATTTGTAGTAACTCTTGCACTTTCACTCGTGTTCAACAACAAGCTATTCTTTGCAATTTAACTATGAGTAACTAAAGTACTTGCTCATAGTTTTTGCTTTTTCCTAAAAGTCACAGAAATCAGGTTTAGTTTTAAATCAAATATTACCTGATGGATGTTCATGTCTTGACAAACACCTTTCAAGGCAAGTTATATTTGGTAATATCAAATAAATAGCAATGGTAAGTTTAGATATGAAAACTATATGCTAATTTATTGTCCTTATCAACTGTTAAATGAGTATCAAAGCCATTGATAACATGTCCAAGCTCTGTTCATACTTCTGACTAAAGGAAAAGCAAAACTACAGCCAAGTAAGCTCTGGGGAACTTAAATTTAAATACACTCAGCCTACACTGCAGTGAGAGGACAATTCAGCTTCTTTTAAAAACCAAATATCATTGAGTGCAGATTAAAAAAAAAATCAAAGAAAACTCCAATGCCCCTCTCAAACATCCAACAAAACCCCTACAAACCCAAGTGTTTGGAGACTGCAAATTCCAGTTCTAGTATAAACTAAATAGGCTTTAGATGTTTTTTCCTGCTCAGTTTTTTGTGAAGACTCTTTTATATATCCTTATTTATTTGCATAACTTTGTTCATGTAACATCACTCGATGCACTTGAGGGAAGATGCAAAAGACATGGAATTTACCATATCCTACTATATTATGTATAAGGTTTTTTTCTTAAAAGCAGAGGAAAATGTCTTGGGACTCGTGGAAATTGCCTCAGAAGCATTTTCTTCTAAAATTGAAAGATCTATTTCTCCTGCTTTTATTCTTCAAAATATCAAGCCTTGTCTTTGCTGGTTTTTGCCAAGGGATCCATGAGAAGATGGAATTGGTTGGAGTGGGTGTTTCTTCAACATAAAAATATTTCATTCCCAAAAGAAATATGGGTTAAAAGAAAAAAGCAGATTGCTGTTAACATAAATTATACTTTAATTTGTGTTATTTTTCTAAAACTTTTTCTTGTGTGCATTCTATGGATTTAGAACATGCAGGTAACCATTCCTTTCCTTTATCATAACAGAGTGTTCTCCAAGTGAAAAATGCTCCAATGTCAGTTTGAGGACCCTTCCCAATCAGGCAGAGAGTTTTCCAA
Source organism: Pitta sordida (assembly GCA_013390025.1). Lineage (NCBI taxonomy): Eukaryota > Metazoa > Chordata > Aves > Passeriformes > Pittidae > Pitta > Pitta sordida. The sequence goes on from WEKX01001338.1 coordinate 249,732, forward strand.
CTGGTAAGGCATTTTATTTTTCTTCTATTTGTAATGCTTTCCTCATTTCTTATTTTAACTGAGACAGCTCAATTACATCAACACTCGCATTCGTCACTCCTGTGAAGTTTATAATGGACCTCACGGAAGATGTGAAGCGTCCATGAGATTCGATGAGCTTTCTCCTAAAAAAAAGAGAATAATAACTATAGATGTCAGAAATAATTAATGGACAAGAGTGTAATGGCTAAGGGAAAAAAAAAGGCAAATAAAACATTGATTTCTTATTTTTTAACGTATCAATCCTTTAGAAGTCTCATTTTTAAAGTTTGTGGCCTTCTCAAATATCAGTGGTAGATAACCACATGTCTGGTGGAGAGTATTGATAGTTAAATTATTTGTGCTTATGTACCTGTTTGCCTCACTCTGTACAGAACTGGAACTCTTTAAATTGGGGATATGGTTCAGAGCTCACAGAAGACAGGAAGGTTACCACAGGGGCTCTGGACCGTATTTCACCTAAATAAGGCATTATCAATAGGGTGGGGGTTTTTTTGACAGAAAGAGCCATAAACCCTCTGGAAACATATTAAGATGCATTATATTAGACTAGAATCTGAAAAATATCTATTTTACCTGGCTAATAATTGACGCTCAGAGGAGGTAGAATATTTTGGTGTGCACAACAATCCCATTTATTGCTGTAAGTGCAACCTATTTACGTACTTTGCCATTGGAATTCTTCCTGAGTGGGTATTATTGGCTTATGTACCCATCTGGCTCTCTGAAAACTTATGATTTCCTGGTATTGAGCTAAATGAATGAATTAATGCCGAATGAAACCAGCTTTCCCAGTCCCCCTTGTGTGAGAGGAGCGAGCTGGGATTGTACCCTTAACTCCAGTAAAAGCTTCTCATAAACTGGTGTCAAGAACTGGGAAAGCTGGGAAAATCATGTTAATGAGCTTTTAGTTGCACCATTTAACCAGCTTCATTGAGAAACAACTTTTTCAATATTCAATTTTTAAAAAGTCTTCTGAAGTACTGGGGGTGATGTTAGATGATCATGAATTTAAGATTAGCATAAGAAGTTGTTGTAACACTCTGAAGTACCTTTCCTTTTTGTTGTTCAGGTTTTTGGGGTGATGCCAGTGTCTGCCTTGATATTTAATATAGATGGCATGTTTGGAGATCTGGGCATGCTTGCAGTGTCCTTAGAGTTGTCTAATCTGACAAATTACCTATTTGTTTGCTTTTTTCCTCTTCTCCATCCGTAAGTGTCAGTTGTCTCCCCAAACTTGTACAGACTTGCTTGTCGTGTTCCTTTGTGTAGCTGTAGGCTTTATTATGCAAAATTGTTTCATGCTGGGAAGAA
>WEKX01001338.1:251130-265922 GCA_013390025.1 Pitta sordida
GAAATCTCCAAGAGATCGATTTTCTGTGTGCCTGTCTCTGAAGCTGAACAATTCTTTACTGAAAGGGTGATCCCTCAGTGGAATGGTCTGCCCAGGGAGGTGGTGGAGTCGCCATCCCTGGAGGTGTTTAAGAGTAGGCTGGATGAGGCAATTAGTGCCATGGTTTAGATAATGGGTTGGTGTTGGGTTTCAGGTTGGACTCGATGATCTCCAAGGTCTCTTCCAACCTTGCTAAGATTGTGATACTAAAAATTTCTTAATGTGTATTGTATGTGTATTAATGTGTAGGCTGGAAAGGACCTTGATTTTTCTGGTTCTCCCAAGCTGAGTTACAAAACTTGCAGCACTGAAAATGGATCTCCTTCTACAGATATCTCCTTGAAGTTAACGATGGTGAGAGGAAAGAGTGGATGTCCTGATCCCAGGCTCCAGAGGCAGCTCCGAGGGCAGCTTCGTCTGCTTGAAAATGACAGCAGGGAGGTGATGGCTGTTTTCAGTGTAAGTCAATGGCTTGGAAATTGTTTTATTTATTCTGAGAATATACCATGTGTGAATAGGCCAAGATATTTGGGTGCCGTTTGTCTATATGCTGCATGCTTGGTTTTGAGTGATGAGTTCCCATTGCCCAAAACCAAACAGGAACTTGAGAAATATCACAGTGTCACAGTATAGATAAGGCTGGAAAGGACCTTGAAGATCATCTAGTCCAACCTATAATCCAACTATAATAAACAAATAATAAACTTCTGAAAGACTGGAACAAAATGTTATATACAATATATAAATCCATCTTAAGAAACTGAAGGATTTTAGTTTTAAAGCATTGTTCTTTGATTTACAGTTAAAATACAGAAGGAAATAATGAATTTCTGATTTATTTTTTTAAATTTACCGTCATGTTGAGTCTTGACTTCAATTTCCAGTCACTTGGAGTTATTTGGCATGCAAATTACCTGGAAAGTTCACAGCTAAGCCAAAGAGGAAGTCTGAAGGAGAATAGCCTAAATATTGGACTTCCTAATGCTCAATGGCCATAGTTTCAAATAGCACACAAATTTTATTACTGTCATTAATTTTTTATATGTAGGAAACCTGACCTCTACAATCAACAAGGTTTGCTTTGAGCACAAGTTGGTCTCCTCTTCCCTCCTGATAAAAAAAGCAGAATGATACAATTTGACCTCTAGTGTCCCTTTTTATTCTGAGCCAGGATTTCCAGCTTCCCTCACTAACAAACCAAACCAGTGGCACCTTGATTAGTTTTATGGTTTTGACTACTTTGGACACGTTTCTCCACCAATTCCCTTTCACATGTTGTGAACTCTCCATCACTGGGCTGCTGATTTTTGTGGCTGTGAAAACAGTTTGTAGTCCTGCTGCTCTAGATTTTATTTAGAGGGAAAGGGGGGCAGGATGAGGAGGCAAGGGAAAGGAGCATAAAGATAGGTTAGATTATGAGAAACAGACTGACAAAAGACTTGGAAGGAAACAAGACTGATAATGGTGAGCTTCCTTAGAATGCTGTTTGGATATTCAGCAGTGCATGAAGCCCCTGAGGCTGACATGCTTTACCATGTGTTGGTAATTTATTAATAGATTTCAAGCTCTAATTAATGTGTAATCTAGTGTGGAAAGGGGCATGCAGAAGATCAAAGCAGTGATGAGGCATGCCTGCTGAAACAGCTGAGGTTGGACTTTGGTATTTTAATCTTTTCAGGTTGTGTGAATTGAAAATATAGAAGTTAAAGAGAATTTGGAGTTTTTAAAATTGTGATGTAACAGCCATCATACCAGTGGATCAGCTCCATCTTACTCAATTACAGAAGAGGTTGGAGGGACAGTTTCGTCCTCCCTGCCTCGAGTTACAATCAGTTTCTTGGTTAGTCCTGAAATGGTTTTTAGCTGCACTTCAATTTTGATGTTATGGGAGCAAGAGTACAAAGCTGGGAAATGCTACAGTAGCATTATACCTGTTAACTTTACATGTGACTTACTCTGAGGTAGGGATTCAGGTACCCATCTCATAAATTACCAGTTTGTGTTTCCCTTGAAGACAGTAGCCAGCATCATTGGAGATCCTGGCATTTAAGCTCCTAACTTCAGTGCAATCAGACTCTCTATTACAAATCTTTGGTCAGAGTCCATCAAAAATTACATTCCTTTCACTTATTTGGATGTTCACATATTCCCTTTAGCATTTCCGAAACTCCTTAAAATCCATCACTGCCATTTGCAATGATCATGGCTCATGTGTTTTTAAAGCAATGTGAACCAGTATGAACGAGAATGAAAGGATCTTAATGCATTTTTAAAAGAAAACCAACAGGATAGCTCTCTTAACCATGGAAATAGTGAACTTGAGAATGAGTAGCCAGTGTCCGCTCTGGAAAATGAAGATACCTGGAATCAGGTTTAAAATACCATCAGTGGAACTTCATTTTCGTATGTGGACAGAGCTCTGAGGCTGATCTACAGCAGAAGATTGTGGATCCTAGAAATTTACAGTGGTTCTAGTGACCTAGAGAAAATTTAAGCTGGAGAAAGCATCAAAGCTCGTCCTTTGTATTCTTTAATATTAATGTTCATGCACCTACAACATGCTGTGAGTCAAGTTTTAAAGAACAAATGTCTCATATAGGTGAAGTCCCGCATGATTTTTTTATCCTTAATGCATAGAATTTTAGCTATGCTTTAGTGATAAATTGTGCTTGAGCCTAATCTGATTGTAATTGAAGTCTTGTTTTCTATTTTCAGGAGCTCTCTGCCAGACTTCTGTCTATTCACAGTGACCAGGACCTAATAGTGGTGACATTTAAAACTTTTGAAGAAATATGGAAGTTTTTAACTTACCACTCACTAGGTAAAGTTATTTAACCATGAAACAGTTCAATATGCTTTGGTGTTTTTTTTTTGGTGTTTACCTGCACACAAGGTCTGATTGGGGATTTGAACACAGGTTTGAGGTTAATAAAAACAATGTTCCAGAACTGAGTACTAGCGATTTGTGCTGGAAAGACCATCTAGGCTCCAGGAAAACGTGCCTTTGTTCCAAAGCAGGTAATAGTTACTGGTCTTGATAGATGCCTTGCCTAAATTAGACACTCTGGAATTGGATCACATCATATTTCCACCCAGTCTATTCAATCCAGGAGTTGTTGTCCTTAAGTGCTGCAATTTAATTGCTTTTGTGGCTTTCTCCTATCTGTAGATGTGTTGAGGTTACTCATCTTTGCACCACACTAAAAATACCTATTTTGGAGATTTTGAACTTGCACTTTCTTCTTCATAAAGTATGTTTTCTAAACTTCTGATTATGCTTCCTGCTGGCTTTTCTAGTGTTTTTCACATCTTTCCTGAATAGTAGTAATCAAGCTGGACAGAGTTTGTAAAGTTAGAGGAGATACAGAATGAAACACTGATAGTTTCATAGGCTTTGAATACTTCTGTTTTTATTCTAAATCTGAACATCCCTTTTGTAATGACATGATGCCACTGATTTGAGTCCTATTTTTGATATTCCACAGCCTTTCTAAGAGTATAGTGGTCCTTCTTGAAGAATAGCATTTGAATCACATCTTTCTATATATTTTGCTCACTTCATTTTTTCCTTTGGTGTATAGAAATCTTCTGTGCATTATGATGGAATTTGCCTCTTTCAGACAGATCAATAAATAATGAATTGTATTTTTAATTTTGTTTGCTAATTACTTTTTATTTTGTATTTCAAATGCTCCTTAGAAAACTCTAAATACGTTCAACCCAATTTTGCAGATACAACACAGGAAAAAGAAGCTGCTTCTTGGGGAAGGCTGTGGCTTAAGAGAATTGATTCAGCATCTTTCCAATAGCCTTATTATTATTATTATTACTGATCTGTCCATCATTCCTCTCCATCATAACCTTTTGCACAAGGATTTGCTAATGTATGAATGTCAGTCCTTTAAGGAATAAACTCTTCTGTGTCCTTCAGGTGCAGTTTGTGAGAGCTGAGTATCAAAAGTATCTGTAATGCATGTGACTTAAGGGATGTAATTTTACAAATATTACATAGTAAAATCAGTTATAAGTTGTGCATTAACAGTGGAGTAGTCTCTGACTTTCGGAAAGCTTGTCTTTGTGTAACACTGTAAAATGCCACAGGAAAATATGCAGCTGGGTTTCTTTTCCCTAGGTTTTATAAATCATTGCATGGAGAATTTATTCCTGGATCAGTCTTTCTGGCTGTGCTCTCAAGAGGAGGAAGAAACGGGCATTGAAGTCTGGATAAATGAGAAATCATTACATCTGATGTGCAGAAGTCTGCTCCTACAGGAAGGTAAGACTGTACATACTGAGGTTGAACAGAGAAACACCTTTCTTTAAAGTCTCCAAAACAAATACTAAGACCTATTTAAAACCTCAATGAAGTTGAAATTTAAATGTATTTACTCCAATAAAGGAACAAGTACAGATTAAGTTCAGTAGAATCATAAAGGGATTAGAGCAATTCACAAGCAACTGGTCCATAAATGGATACCAAAACGATTAGGGGGAGGCATGCACATTTGAACTTGCTTAATATTACTGCAGATTTTGGAGATGTAAAGGAAGGGGATTACAGAGAATTGTCAGGCTCATGTGCTTTTCCTGAACAGCATCACCTGCTTTCACACACTGCAACAATGATGGGGTAGAATAGTTGATTATTGCAATAGCAATACAGGAAATGTTGCAGCAGATGGTATTAGACTTTGTTTAATACCTCAGCTCTGCCTTTTTTTAATGTAAGAAACTAAACAGGAATGAATTACTATCTGGTAATAGGGAAGAAAATTCTTGAAAGATCTCAGACTTTCTATTCTAGTTTGATATTACTGATGCCCTTGAAGTAGGTTTTAAGTTTTGTGTGACACTAGAACAGAATCACACACAGAATCACAGACAAAATGATATCTGCTCCACTGCTTTTGTTTCAGGATCATTTTTTGTTCTATGTCCTGATCATCTGATAAGAAATGTATCTACAGACAATGAAATAAAACTTTATTTTGAGACTGGGGATTTCACCGAAGATATAACAGGTGGATCTGTGGATAGTGATTCAACTGTGTTTGATGCTTCCCTGGAGCCACTGAACCCTTTCCATCAGTAGGTGCCTGACTCTCCCTGTTTCATGTGCTTCTGTTCTATATATGCACATGCCTGCTTAGAAAGCTGTCTCTAAAGGGTGGCTTATGGTCAACATCTTTATTGACGATATGGCCGAGGGAATTGAGTCCATCATCAGCAAGTTTGCAGATGATACCAAGCTGGGGGCAAATGTTGAACTGACAGAGGGTAGGAGGGCCCTTCAGAGGGACATTGACAGACTGCAGAAATGGGCAGACTCCAATAATATGAAATTTAACAAGTCTAAGTGCCGGGTTCTTCACTTTGGACATAACAACCCCATCCATCGCTATCGAGTAGGGGATGAGTGGCTGGAGAGTGGTGAAATGGAGAGGGATTTAGGAGTAATGATTGACAGGAAACTCAATCTGAGCCAGCAGTGTGCCCAGTTGGCTCAGAGGGCCAATGGCATCCNCTACTGTGGAACATCCATCCTCATGACTTTCTCAGCTGGGTTTGTTTGCCCAAAGTACCAGTACTTTTACTGTTAATATGGATCAAACCAAACCTATATCAGGAGTGTAGCGACTGTGCTGAAATTGAAAGCTGACTGTGGGAGGGTTGCATTGGTTTTGAAATGGATTTAAAGTATCACCATTATTGTCACACCATTTAGTGATGTGTCGTAGGCACTAACTTCAATTTATTTTTGTACTTTTAGATGGTTTCTTAAAGGGTATTCTAACCCCATTGACTTGGCATGTAAAACTGAATCTAAATCCCTTGGGAGTGTTGGTAAGAAACTCTATTCAAACTTCAATGTTAAAATAACCATAAAAATATTCTATTCTTTTTCAAGGACAGACTCACTTAACAGCTGGACTCCAAGAGCCTTGTGGATCCCTTCCAACTCGGAGTGTTCTGTGATTCTCTAAAGGGTTCAATGATTTTTTTTTATTAGGATGGGAAAACAACTTTGAAAATTACATTGCAGTATAATTAAAATTATTTAGATCATGAATCTCTGCCTCATTTGAGCTAAACCCTAAAGGCTCATCCTTCCACATTTTTCCTCTGAAATACTGTATTAAGTAGATGTAAAAAGTAGTAGAGTAATTGAGTTGAGAATGTCATCAAACCTACAGAGGCAATCTTTAAAATCAGAAAACACACCAATGTAATTACTGTGGATATTTCACATTTGTATTGCTGTATCTGGTATTGCCAGGAAAATAAAATCTATAGATGGTCTGAGGTTAGAGAGCAAAAATGGCTTATTTCCTGCCATGCATCCCAGTCTTAATATTGTATTAACTGATAAATGACCGCATTTATCGAGCAGGGATTGTTTTAATTGGTTCAGATGTTTTACTCTGGCCCATGTTTGACGCTGTTTCTAACAGGGAAAGTAAGGACTTAAAACATTATTTTTGTGTTTTGTGATGGAATTTACTCGAATTTTGAAAACATTTTAGGCTTTGCTTTCTAATGGGTTCTATCTTGCTAAATATCTTCTTCTGCTGAGTTGCTTTTTTATTAAGTGAATTTCTATTGTTAAGTTACTTTATCTGCAGATGTTATTCATCTCCTTGTCACACAGCAGGGGGATCGTGTCTGGCTGTAACGAATTATGCAAGTTTGGTGTCAGAAGAGCTGAGTTTCCAGGAAGGGGACAAAATTGAGATCCTTGGCTACTTCATTGAGTGCATGGAATGGTTTCTTGGAAGACATGTGCTTTCTGGCCAAATAGGTTTTGTGAAGACAAGTCACGTCAAACTGGACTTGTCTAAAAATGAGTGAGTGATATTTATTCATCTTATAAACAAAAAGAGACTTCATCTCTCAAGCTTTGAAATACTGGATATTAAATCCAGCAGTTTTTTTGTGATACATGTATTTTAGTTTTAATCATATGTCAATCAAAACAAATGCAAACAAATTCACAGAATCACAGAATATTATGAGTTGGAAGGGACCCACAAGGATCATCTAGTCCAACTCACCACCTAACACCCGTACAGAGACCGAGAGCACATCCCAGAGCACAACACCAACCTAGATCCCTCACAGTCTATTGGAAGTCTGCTTCAATGCTGCAAAATATTATCAGTCTATAGCTGATCTTCTTACTGGGAAAAGAGGTCGTCTTTTTTCAGTTTCTATTCTTTGGACCGCAAGGTTCCAAGCAGCTTTATCCTTGTGGAAGGTTCCATTTTTGCTGATCCCTGAAGCATCCGAATTCTGTTTTTGCTGGTACCCTCAGTTCCAGGCCTTCCCTTGTTTTAATGGGACCTTTAGAAATAGTTGGTAATAAGGAGGACTGGAAGCTCTACAAAGTGTGTATTTCAGCATCCATTGGCACAGTGAACCAGTCTGGTCTTATCAAAATACCTGAATTATTTGAATGCTGAAACAACGAGCTCTAGAATGTTGCTTGCAGGTCCATTGGATATGTAAGCCTAAGCTTAAGAGAAAGTCAATACCATAATGTCCTTAATCCAATAAATACCCTTATAAAATGCTATACCATTACACTGACATAGAATTTACTCTGATATAATGGAAACTGTTAGCTGCTAGCACACCTACTATCAGTTTATATATGTATTTATAAGTGTGACAGAAACTCATTTTGAACACAGCACAACCTACAATGTAAAGATTGTATATATTAGTTTCTCTGAAGTTCCAGTTTGACTGATGCAATGAGCTCCTTCAAGGTTATTCCTTTCCTTGGTAGATCCCAAGATCTGGATTTTCTTGAAGCAGAAGAGCTGTCTTTTTTTTCCAAAGAAAAAAAGATGGAAGAAGTAATACAGTTGCTGAAACAAATCTCCATCACAGATGTTTGCTCTGTGTACAGGATGGGTAAGTATGAATTTTACTCTTTTTGCTGCCTAAAATACATGTGTAGTTCATATATTTGTGTTATAAATCGGGCTTTTCTATTTCAATGAGGTTCCAGCTCTTACACCTGCTTTGAAGTATCGTGGTATCCAGTTGGTTCTTAGACATGGCACATGAAAATCCTTCATCTCACCTTTGCCACTTTTCTGCTATTGCAGGACTCTTCCTACCAGTGAATTTAAACAGTAATTGTGACACAGGGCATGGTGCTATTTTTGCCTGTTGTTTTTCATCTCACCTTCTCTCCAATATTTTTAAGTCCTGTCTTCACGTCTTCCTCAGTTCATAGCACCATCTTGGCCACTTCTCTTAAGCAACACAGTTGATTAACATAACTCAACCTATCCCAAGCAAGTGTTTTCAATATCCACTTGAGGTTTTATTGTAAGATCTGACTGAATTAATTTTTGATTCCTTACATCTATGTCAGTGTACTGAGAAGTGTTTATTTATGTGCACTTCCCCCATTAGGTATTCAGAGCATTAAGTTACAACTGCTGTAAACATCCATGGTATTCATCCCCCAAAGTCAGGACAACGTTTAAAGAGAGGAGATGCACTAGTAAACAGTCAGCGAGAGGTCATTCTTAAATTAAAGTAGCTTTCCCTCAGCTTAAATAGAGTTTAAATAGGTCTGTGAGCCTCTGGTACTGAAGGATTTATAAAAATGCCACTTTTATTGCATCTAGTGTATGAAAGACAGTGAATATAATCCTGAAATGCAGTATGACAACTGCAAAGCCTTGAGAAATGTTCTACACAGAAATAGTAACTTTTACATGTTCCACAGATGTACTATTTAAAGATTTCTTCTCTTTTTAATTTCCAGTACACATCAAATTCTTCTGGTGTAAAGAGTTATCAAGTAAAAAATTGTCTTATTTTAGGAGATTTAAAGCTGAAAAAGAACTAACATACCGTAGCTAACATGAATTTCTTTCTTACAGATGAATTAGAAGAACCAGAATTTCAGAAAGCTCATGAATATGGTAATAACTCACAGGCATACAATTTTTACATAAAATCAATGCAATTTCTGATATATTTTCCGGCTTTTCTCCTTCTAATGTCTCCCCACAATAATTTTCTTTGTTTTTTGCTTTGAGGTTTTGCTGTAACCCATTCTCAGCAGGTTTTGGTCTAAAACTTTCACTGATGTCAGATATCTTTGTTGGTACTTGGTAACTGATTGTGAACTGTATGGTTTGGGGTTATTTTACTGCTGTAATACACATACAGCCACCTCCCCACTCCTCTACACGGCTTCTCAGGGCAAAATACTGTTACGGGGTGCCTGGAAAGTGCTGATTTTGAATTCTAGCAGATTTTTTTTTCATCTGCTAGAAGTCTTCTTCCCATAAATAGATTTTCCAAAGGAGATATTTTGATGGGGATGCATATTTATTTTCCTTTTGTGTTTCGTTGCCAAGATGTCACTGTTGCTATCATTACTTTTATTGAACTATATTTCCCTAAACAACAATTTTTTTTAATGATTCTGCTGTACAGTTTCATAAGTGAGATTCCAAGGTAATTGAGCTCTAAATCTGCAACTTGAACAAGCCTCTGTTGATCTGCAGCTGTAATCTTAAGAATTGACTATGACTGCAAATTACATCCCTAATCCCTGCCCTGTTAACGGGGCTGGGTAACAGTGAGTGGAATAAGAATTGCTGGCATATGTCTTCAATATATTTACAAGATATTCGACAACAATTTCACTTGGAGAATTTGGCCAATGACCACATCAATCACCACAAAATGGTCATTGAGATAATCTGTGCCAGCAGACAGTCTGGGCTGGCAGTTAATTAAAAGAAGAAACAGTATTACACACACATGAAGAGAACATGTGCTGAGTGTGCTTTGTCAGTGTGATTTGAAATAATGCTGAGCTTGAGTTGGATCAGGCACAGGGCCTGGCTAGATGAGTGTGCTGATCACTAACCTGCTGAAGTGTGGCAAGGCCTATTTATGCCCACTCTTCCAGTCTCCCATGCTTGTTCCTCCCTGTTCCTTCTTGGTATCTCTTTTTAAATCTTTGCTTTGTGTCCTGGACAGGTTCATAGGAAATCATAGTATGTTTGCATTGATTTCACAGTATCACAGTATAGATAAGGCTGGAAAGGACCTTGAAGATCATCTAGTCCAACCTATAATCCAACTAACCCGGCATCTACATCTAGATCATATCAGCACCTCATCCAGCCTACCCTTAAACACCTCCAGGGTTGGCCACTCAACCACCTCTGCGGGCAACCCATTCCAAATTTCAATCCAAATTTCCTAACAGCATCTTCTACTGAGAAGTTTTAGTTGATCTATCAAAGATCTTTGTTTGAGTTTTAGTTGATCTATCAAAGATCTTTGTTTGAGTGCATGCAGGAAATTGTGATCTATAACTTTATTTTTAAATTTTAGAAGCTCCAAGCTCGCGTTCTACCACAGGATCCACTAGCAACAATGGCAAGATTGAAGAATTGCTGAAGAACTTCAAGAATTTGGAGGCCACTCAGGCAGGAGAGCCAACTACTGAAGGAAAGGAATCTCCCAGCTCTTCCAAGACTGATATCTTTTCTCCACCTGAAGGACCTGGCTTCCATGTATGTCAAGATGACATTCAAGCCTCTGACAACTTCCAGTCATTGTTACTTTTCTTAAATAGGAAAGAGTATGTGACTAACTTCAAAAGCCTGTATGATTTCTCTTACTCATTTGCCAATAGCATGTTTCATGGATTTTCAGAAGAAGAAGAGCTGGTTAGCTTTTTAAGGTTAGCAAGGGAAGAGGCAAAGAAAGCAGGTATGTCCTGGGCACTGGCAAGGCTCTGCTTTCTCTTAGGCAGGCTCAGTGTTAAAAAGCTGAAGTTTTCTCAAGCTCGAGTGTATTTTGAGGAAGCACTGAGAGCAGTAGCTGGAGAGTTTAATGATTTGTATTTTGTGATTGCTCTTTATACAAATCTAACAGTCATCTACTTGATGCAGAAGAACAAAGAAAAGTGTGCTCACGTTTTTGACAAGGCTGCATCTCTTCTTATGGGAATTCCCAACTACATTTGCAGCGCTGACCTGGAGTCAGATATTCTGAAGTATGCTCTGAAGAGGACAATTCTGAGCCAGAGCAAACATGCAGAGGCAAGGGCATGTTTTCTACTAGCAAAACATTACAGTGCACACAAACAACACCAAGAGGCACTGCCCTACTTGGAAAGGTTTCAACTGTTGCTCAAGGACCTGAGTTTACAAAACAACTTATCCACCAAGTGTTATTTCAGACTAGCAGAGTGCTACAATGAAAGGTGTTTGCCACACATTGTACTCAGCTGCATAAAGGTCACCTCTTCCCAGAGCTCCAGTAACTTAACAGATGCCTTGAGAAGGATTGATTTAGTTATCAAAAATGCTCCCAAACTCTATGGCCTTAGAAAACTCGGACAAACATTCCCATCCCAAATTGCACCTTATCTCATACAAGCACTTTCATCTGTGTTTACTCTTGAGCATCAAGGACTGTGCAGCACTATCTGTCTGAGCTTAGCAAAGCTGTACAGCCACCACAAAAGGTATGGAAAGGCCATTTCTTACCTGAGGAAAGCACTGGACTCTGTTTCTGCTAAGCCAGAGGAAACTCTTGACTATTTACTTTCCCTTGCCTGGCTGTACATTCTTCACAAGCAGTATGATGTGGCATTAGGCATTTTAAACACTGTTGTGGGCTACTCATGGAGCAACCCTCAACATCTGGGCATCGCTTATAACATGCTTGCTATTGCTTTGAGAAGGACAAACAATACCAAAGAAGCTGCCAAGAGCTACTACAAAGCACTGTGTCTTTCAGAAGAAACCGAGGTGACCCATAACCAAGCCATAGCCCTGGCTAATCTTGGGGCACTCTGCCTTCATGCAGCAGCCAGCAGGCTTGCAGAACATTATTTTATCAAGGCAGTGAGGCTATTCTCAAAGCTTCCAAGTGTGGACTGTGGTCAAGACTTTATCCAAGTACTCCTTCAGCTGGGATGTTTATATGTGTGTGGAACTCAAAGAGAAAAAGGAAGGTTTTACTATGAATGGGCTCTTTTGGTTGCAATGGAGACAAGTCATCTGGAGAGTAAGTACATATTTTTCTCTCACAAGTTACAAAGTGTACCCTGTTTGGGAATGTTTGTATATGGATATATTTAGACAATCCAGACCTTATTTTATTTTTGCTACTTTGGTTAGGCAGCTTATCCAGGTAGGATGACTATTTACTATTTTGTTTTGGAGATGAAGTTTGAAGTAACCTCTAGCCTTTGTTAACTTTGGGAGTGAAGGAAAAGGCAGTGGGACCTTCTTGTTATGACTTTGGTGCTTTCCTTGGCTGTGCTGTGAATTGAGAATGAATGATGTTAAAACTACTTTAACCTTCATTTTAAAATAAGGATTGGTGTTAGTATTTTGAATCTATTTTCTCAGGTCAACTACAGGCAATTAAACTGCTGTGTCAGTTCTACAGCACAGTTGTTCCCAATGAGGCTCAGTGTGTCATCTACAATGAATATCAACTATCTTTAGTGAGAAAGATGTCCAACAAAGCTCTGGAGGGCCAAATTCTGGAAACCATTAGTCAGCTCTATTTGTCTTTAGGAACAGAAAGGTAAGACGTGCTAAATGATTTTATTTCCATTCTGATTTTTACTTTTCTGATCTCAATTTGTGTAAAAGCTGAATGACTGCTTTTTCTCTGTCCTTTGCTTAACACTCTCTCAGAATTGAAAGGTCCAGTGCTAGTGGAGATTTCTCTTGTTCCTTTTTTTGAGTAACTATAATCTCAAAACAAGATGAGACAAGCTGTTCAGCGGGAATTAACACAAAGAATAAATTTATTTTTAAAATCTATGTAAATGCATCCTAAATAGGATATAACAATCATCAATAGTTGCGTAATCTAACTTGTTTGCAATGACTTTTGCAAGACTTCTTGAAAGAACTCCAAACAACAGATGACTTATTCTGAACAGATCAGGCATTAAATTGTCTATGCAAGTGCTTCTCCTTGAGGAAAGGCTTTCTTCAAAACTTATATAAGTGCAAAACTGCAAGGTTTTAATCTCCTGCAGTTTCTATATTGCTCTTCTTTTCAGAATACCAATTTTTTGCTTTCTACTGTGGAAAATACAGACTGCACAAGTTAAATTATAGTAACAGCTGCTAGAGAAACTTACAGGTTTCTCTAACAATTATTTTTTAGGATGCTTTGTGCTGTCCAATGATCTGTTAATAAAGGTGCCTCAAGAACTGGTCATATCATGATTCATCCTTCTCTGCCCTACTCCCCTATTTCCTCTATTTTTAATACAGTTGCTGATTAGTCTCTGCTTAAGTCAGATGCCCTAGGTGATTTAAAAAAATTACAGATGCAATTTCTTTCTGAAGCTTTTATGAAAAATCTATAAATGGCAGACTTAAAGATTTTTTTCACCTGTCACTAGCTTGAGGTGGAGGAATGACAAATCTAAACTACTGTGAAATAATATAATGTGATAACAATCTAAGACATGGGACAAAAGGAAGAGTAAAAAGATTTGAGTTGTCTAGTTACTAATGTAATATAACTAACAAACTATTATTGTGCACTAAATAGGGGGAACATAGTCTTTTATATTAAGGTAGTTTTTCTCAATATGAAGAAAACCACTTGCAATGCTGAAAAAATCCCCAGTGATAAGCAGTTTTCCCTGTTTCAGGGCCTACAGGTCAGCTCTGGAATATACCAAAAGAAGTCTTGGAATATTTATAGATCTCCAGAAAAAAGAGAGAGAAGCATATGCTTGGTTACGGGCAGGGAAGATATATTATGTGCTGAGGCAGAACGAGCTTGTGGATCTCTATATTCAGGTATGTTGTCAACATTTACAGGCATTACATGTCATCAACATGGTGCAGGTGGTGGAGTAATTTAACATACCAGTCCCAGAGACTTTGCTGGCTGAGGTTCTGAACATGAGGCCGTGTATGTGATGTTCAGCAGCTGAAAACCTCAGCGCTTTCCATTGACGCTTCATTTTAATCTGTTGCTTGACTCCAGAAATATTTTGAGCAGCGACTTTTCTTAGCTCCTGCTACATTGCAAATTCTGTGTTTCTTCGTCACCATCTGCCAGCTCTGCAGAACCACAATGATTAAAGGACATGCATGCCACGTGCTGGTGGGGAACAGAGAATAATCACCTCAGCATGCCGGCGTGTAGGCCTGATTCCCAGTAGCTTCTTTAGGAAGCATTTCCAAAGCATCTGAACCTTTCAGCAGCCATGCACAGCACGGCACGGAGCCAACTGGAGCGGCTTTTGCAGCAGTAAGAGCAGAGACACGTGGCTTGCACACCTCAGATCCTCTGAGATTAACTGGAGCCTGCTGCAGCTTCTGCTGCTGTTCTAACACATTTTAAACATGTAGTTTAAGGACATGGCCTTAAGCTACGCCAGGGGAGGTTTAGACTGGTTGTTAGGAAGAGTTTTTTCCCAGAGAGAGTGATCNGTACCCAGCATGTAATACCACTATAATGAGTTTCTCTCAATGAAGTTATATTTTTGAATACATGGAAAACTGAATACATATATTTACAAGAAGGAACTGTTCCATTCACCTGTTCTTTCTTTTTTTACAAAATGATTATAGCTGGTAGCCCTAAAGTAAATCACCTGGTGATACAACATCAAAACAAACATGTAGGAGGATTTTCCATCTGCTTTATTGTATAATGTATGACTTAAAACTGGAATTTATTTATATTATATGTTTGATCTACTTCAAATTTAG
>WEKX01001340.1:0-13079 GCA_013390025.1 Pitta sordida
TTCCCAGCTGAGGCAAATCAACATATCTCTCAGCTCTGCAGGTGAAGTGATTTATGGGAGATGCAGAGCTGATCATCATCATTGCCTTTGTCTGAAGAAGATAAACTGGTTCTAAAGATCTACAGAGTAGATTATGACATTATTTGAAAAGTGTTTATTAACCTTGCACAGTTAAACTGAGAGTGGATTGTAGTATCTGACCTAAGGGAAGATTTTAAACACTTGGAAAGGAAACAATAATTTTGCCTCCTCGTTAACACTACTTAGAGCTTAAAACAGTTCTGCCCATGTGTCCTGGGCTTTTGAGGACACGTAGTTGTGTCCTCATCTGGATCCAAAGCTGCCTGCTGCTGGTTTTTAACTCACTGGTCAGGAATTACTTGAGTTGCTTGCATGCTGAAACAGAATTTGTTGGAAGAAAGCCTCTTCTGCATGAGTGCCATATTCCAAAATTTAGGTCTCATTAAATTCTTTCTAATATAAAACAAGGAAAGCTGAGTGCAATAATTAGAATCACATTAACTAGCACAGGCTGCTTTTTTCTGTTATAGTGTCAAATTCAATCCTCGGTGTGAAAACAAAGCAAAATGTAATGTTAGTTAAATGTTTGTTGAGTAAGAAAAGAAATATTTTCATTTTTAGACTCCTTAGAAACAATTAAACATTAGCTCTGTCAAATACAGAATTATAAGTGAATTCAGTTTGAATTATATGAACTATACATTCTTTGAAATTTGCTTTAAAAAGCTCATTATAAAACCAATGCTGTGAAGAAGCACTTCCTTTCAAGCTGTGTAAAGCACCTGAATACTTTTTGTAAGTGTCTGCACATGTTTTGAAAGCAGTCTAGTAATGCCTCAAACCTTCCAAAGTACCTTTCAACCAGTGAATTTCATATTCAGCATGTCTGTATTCCTACAAGATTTGCAGTAATAATCAGATTGGTTAAATATACCTCTTTTTTTTAAGAATGATTTTAATGTTTTAATCGATTTAAGGCAGATAAACTCAATTGTGTGTGAAATCATATTTATTTTGGGGACTAAAGGTAATTGAGTCTTGGTAGAAAAAACTTGCCTTCCAGGGAAGAAAAGTCTTTAGACTTCACTTTTTAAGGCATGTTCAGCATACTTAGAAATTAATAATTTTGATCAGCTTTACTCATGGACTTGAGATTTGCTTCATTGGTGCATTTTGGATCCAGGACTGCAGTTGTGTTGTTGAATGGTACAGCGGGTACAGGGACAGTACATTAGTTATTTTTCTTTTATCAACCCATTTGTTCAATTAACTTTTCCTGGCTGGTAATGATCACTTCAAAGAGTTGCATATAAATACACACAAGTAGAAACTCATTAATTTTCAGTAATTTTGGAAATGCACATGAGGAATAGATGAAATCTGCCAGTCTGTGCTGTTGCCCTGTGCTGGATTCATTTATAAAGAGAATTGTAGGTTGTGTCAAATGCTACTCCACTTAGAATTTGTGAAACCAAGAGAAACAAGGAGCACAATTTCCAGAAATGCAGATGGATTTGGGGAACAGTTAAAATTAAGGAGCTCGTTCAAGTCAAGGTGGAAAAATGGGTCAAAATCAGGTAGCTGAAACCCAAAGAATGTTAATGAAGTTCTGATTACAAACAGAGAAGAATCTCAGTGGTGTCAGTACACTGCTGTGGAATGTGTGCACCATACTCTAAACTTTATTGGTTTTATTTTTATGTATCTTATTTATTGTTTTGAAAGATCCTTTAGTTTTACCTGCTTATTACAAATTTTGTACCTAGTTATCCATGAAATCTGTTTGGGGCACTTACTGTGTTACTTGTTTTGTTTCACAGAAACAAAATTCTCTGCTGCCCCAAATGTTTTTCCATTGTTATCACTTGACTTGTTTTTACTGTACCAGACTCAGAGAGGTTTGGTTTAACTATGGAGCTTGTGATCTAAACGTTTGTTTTAGCATCAATTTTTGGTGGTTTTCATGGTATGGCACCTGTTCCATAGTTAAGTTTTAGTGGGAATGATAAGGAAAGATGCTTTTGGTCCTTCTGATAAATGGTGTTATTTAGCAAAGTGACGATTAGCCTGGTTCTACATAGATAAGTAAGACTTATTCTTAGACTTATCTGATTTCTGGAAGCATGGACAAGTCTCTCTCTCTCTCTCTAAAAAAATAACTTTAAAAAGCATTCTGATTCTTCATTAAAAAAATCTAATTAACTGATATGTCAAAATTTCATGTTGAATTACAATTTTTAAGTCATGTATATTTGAAGTCCTGATCTGACCATCTGGCTGGTGATGCACTTGCTCTGTATCAGAACTAACATTAGTGCAGTCTAAATGGAGATACAGCACTAGGGACTAGTTTGTATTTCCTTCTTATCACTCAAAACTCAATTTCTAAATGGGACATGTCCTAATTCTGTAGTCTTGATTATTAGAAAGTATTCCAGCAGCTTTGTGTAAGTTTTTTTTTTTATCCTGAATATGAAAACATTCCAAATGGATAAAGGGCTTAAAGGAAGGCAAACACCTATCAGTTTTCATCTGTGCAAAACAGAGGAGAAACATTGCTTGTTGGGGCTAGAATTCATATAACATTTTGAGAATTGACATTAGTTTTGAAAATTTAAGCCAATCAACCTGGAGAACTGAGAATTCCATCAAGATATTATGTGAGTATATAGATTTCCTTGAAGGTATTTATAGGAAATGAAATAACTGTTTTATGCTTAAGAATTACTCTTTTCTGTTAAAGGTTATTCTAATTCCATAAATTCAGTTACAATTGAAGTTGTTAAGGGCCTTTCTTTTGAAGAGCAACATGTGAATATCACTGAAAATGGCATCAAGGAAGAGATTTCTTTTCTCGAATTTACTTTTTGCCTTTTATTTTTTATTTTAATAATTCATTAGAGGTTTCATGCAACTTTGAATTTACTGAGGTAATTTGGACAACTGTGTAAATTGGTGATGGTTGTATAGGGATCATTTTACTGTAGGTCATTGTGTGTCCTGATATTGACCTCAAATTACAATCTGATGGCTCTTAATGTATATGAAAACCTTTGTCAGATGTCTTTTCAGTTCTGTGTGCTAGTAAATTAGGTTATAACTGCTCATAGGTTATTGATTTCAATTCAGGATAATAAAGCATTTATAGCATTTGTTTCCAGTTTCCTTCCTGCTCTAAGAGGTACAGAGATAGGAGCCTCTTTTCTCACTGCCTGTAAGGCACAATGACCTACTGCAGCCAGGGGAGGCTTTAAATAGCAGGGCTGCTCTGTGCTTGCCTCTTCTCTGCCTCAGTAACTTCATTTATTAAAAGAGGGGATTGTGGTGCATTTCTTTGAGACAAGGAGAAACTCTTTAAAGGGTGGACCTTAGTAAAATCATCGGTGGAAGGGGCAGTAGGATGTTGCTTCAAACATGATGAGGTGCTGCTGGAGCCAGATGTGTGTGTCTGGCTGATGAGTTCATTAACATTAGAACTCTGGACCTGTCCCCATGGATTGGAACTCTCCTGGGACATAACTGCAAAAAAGGGAAGTTATAAAGGAGATGGTTAATTAGGACACTTTACTGACTCCGCATATTTCAAGGACCAGCAACTCTAGCTCACATAATGGATGTAAGTTCCCTCACAGTTTTTGCTGGCTGATTGTTCTGTTTCTATACCTACACTCAGTAGCTTGTGTTCACACACAGGGAACGATCCCTGTTTTGAATTAAATTGAAAGGAAACATTAGTTGTTCCCACCAGCCCAGCTGAGCCAAAAGGCTGGTAAATTGTAGCCCTTTTGGCTAAAATCAATGAGCCTTTTGCAGTTTGGCAGAGAGGACTTGTACAGCAAGAGAAACCACCTCTGAATTATTCAGGGTTGTGGGTTCTTACCTACTGTCTGTGCCATACTCAGCAACGGAAATGGAAGCATTTTGTTGGTAAATCACTGTAACAACTTCAGCTCTGTTTTTTTTTTAGTTCTGTTTTACAACAATCTGTATCTTTTCAGACAGAATAATGTACCATATACCTGAATATCACACACACAGAGCTCAAGTTGCTCATTGACCACATATCTATATGGTAGACCCAGATGAGTGCCACGCTTGCTGGGCTGCCAAACAAACCCCAAAATCTTCAGTGGAAAAAGAACAGATTTGTATTGATGTACATGCCAAAGGACTGTGGCTCTGCCTGTTGGAGAGGTGGGTGTTAGAGGTTACACTTCCTTCTCATGTGTTGTTTTCTTTACATTTATTTTAGTGTCATTATAGCATATGGCAGATTTGTTTTCTTTTGGATTTGTTTTCACATTTTTAAGGGACTGTTTCAAAGTCAATGCTGTCATATGACACATTTGGAAATGTATGAGCTTGCAGTAGTGTCTTGGGAATTGTGATAGAGCTTGTGCTTCTTATGTTTGTTAAATTGTGCTTTTAGTTCCTGTAGATTTTCTTCACTCTAGAACTGTATTTCAGTCATTTTCTGTTCCCTCAGATGGTTTGTCCATGAAACTGAAGAAGCAACAAAGCCCATTCCCTTTCTCCTGGCATTCCATTTCTGTTGTTGTCAGTGGCACTGTGACAGGGACACAGGCCTGCACTTGTGTGCAGACATAATGTAGTCTCAGCCTTATTGTGCTATTCAAGCTTTGAACTCAGTTTTAGACCTGCAAGCTTAGATGATTTTTTTACTTTAAAAAGCTCTGATTTTTTAAGCCTGTGTGCTCAGCTTACAAAGCTTGCACTGTGTGTTCACTGTGCAGGCCTGTTTCCTTAATAAATAGTTCGGGGGTTTTGTTTGGTGCTTTTTTGAAAACTTTTTTATTACTATGGAACTTTTCCTAGATTAAAAATATCATAGTCACAGATCATCAAGCTTGTAAAGGGCCTCTGGAGCTAGACTTACCCAAGCTTCAATGCTGAACTGAGACCAGGATACTAGAGGCTTTTTGTAGCTGTGTCTTGAAAATGAGCCAAATCCCCCAGCCCCTGCAGCAACCTCTCCAGTGCATACTTGTTCCATAGTTGTTTTTTATCCACTTTATTTCTGTTCAGAGCTTTCCGTACTTCAGTTTACATCTGTGGATTCTCCTCAGGAAAGACCCTGGATTCCTCTTCTCCCCCCTCCCAAGGAACATCCCTGCATGGGTTAAACAAGCCCAGTTCCTTCATCTCTCCAGTCCCTTGAGACACTGGCATCCATCCTTGGACTTGTTCCAATTCGTGTAAATTGTTCTTGTTTGGTGGGACGGGAACTCAGGGCAATATTGTTGCCGTCTGTAAAGTACTGCAAAAAGCAGTGATATTAAGGAATCATTTACCTGGGTGTGTAATAAAGCATTGAAAAAAGGAGAGCATTTTAAGGCTTGTAGTTGACTTTTAATGAGTTGGTTATGACTGTAGAGAATTCTGGTTTCATGATATAATTTTTGTTAAACTGCATTATTAATTTTGTTTCCATACAAAACGTCTAATCCTTAGGAAAAGAATCTAATAATTTTTGGACCTCCAGTTAATTTTTTGTTTTGAAAAAACAAAGCTATAAACTCCATCAATTCCAATACCTTTGGAGAATAAGCCATTTTAAAACACTATGAATTCCATATACTGTGGGTGTAGATCAGGATGTCTGTATAGCGGTACAGATACAATAAATAGTTCAAATCAAGTGTCTTCATTGAAATGATAGATTTTATTTTGCAAGAGTCAGTGACACAGCTGAATGTGGTAGGTGAAACAACATTTGCTTTGAATTTGCTTTAAATCTTTCTTGCCAAGTTCCCTTAGGTTTGATCTCTGTCCTTTTCACAGAGTGACGATGCATTTGCCTGGGAATTTTTACCATGGCAGTGGAAAAATGTAGGGATGTCTGTTCTGGATGCATGGCAATCTAGGCACCAGATGGTAAAATTGTGGGGGCTGGCTTTAATGCAGTGAGCTTAGTCTCAAAAAGAAATCAGACATTGTAGATTATTTTTCAATCTGTGAAAGGGCAATGGAAAGAAAGGGCAAAATGGATTTTATAAAGATTCCTTGAAGTTTTAAGAGCATTTGTTACCTTGTTACTTCCTTGCACTTCTTGATCTGTAAAATGCTGCCACAGGCAGTGAATAGGAGATGGTTGGTTGAATTTCTCAAGCAGTAGCTGATCTGAGAGTATCCCCATGTGGGCACTCATGTTCTGTGCTGATGCAGCGTCAGCCCTTGCTCTCTCCAGCTGCCTTCGGGCACCTCCTGCTGGGTGTTGGATGAAGATCCCATATAGGATTGAGAAGTGTGGCAGCTGAGGAGCCAGGGTTGCCTTCCTCCTGACAGCTCAGCCATGTGAGCAGTGACTGCTGACAGAGTGACACAGAGGAAACCTCATATCCACCAGCAAATGCCGGGCTTTCTTTGGAGACACCCACAGCTAGAGGGTAGTAAGCAAAATGATGGTCCTATCTAAGAATTCTGTAGAATCCATTAATCAAGATAACCCCTTCTGTCCTCTTCTACTGCGATAACTTGCAGGCAAACTTTGCACTGTAGGTTTGGGTGGACCGGCTTTCAAGGTGATGGGACCTGCCAACCTTTGGATGTGTGGACGCTGAAAATCCACTTCAGGATTCTTGAGTTACAGTTGGTCATTTAAAAAAAATACATTGTACACATTTTATCCATCACTGCAAAGTTTAATTACTGTCTACCTACAAAGCAACTATTTTTCCTTTGTTGGAAGATGAAACAACACTAGTTAGCCAAGAAACAGTGAAGCCTTCTTACACCCTTATGCAAAGTTTCTAGGGAATCTAGAATTTAAAGTGCTTCAGTAAATACTTGTGTGGAAGCTGTTGAGCTATAATGTCATCCATTTTGTGTGCCTTATCATGATGTTCTGTTTTCTTCCATTCCTATTTCTTTTTACTTTTAACTTTTACTTAGCTTACCTTGAACCTTTACAACGAAGAATCACTTCAGGAAGCTGTTATTTCTGATAAAATCTGTGTGTTTGCAAAGGCAGAGAACTTTCAAGGAGTAAGGCTACCAGTTTACACAAACAAAAGGACTCTTATTTTTTTCCTTTTTTCCTTTGTTTTTTGTTTGTTTGGTTTGGTTTTTTGTGTTGGTTTTGGGGATTTTTTTTCTCTCTAATAGAGGGGAGTATCAGACCTTTACTGAGTGGATTATTTACTTGCATAATTGGGAATAGCTTTACTGACATTATGCTGTTAGGCATTTTAAAATATTGTTGAAAAATAGTCTCTAGTAAAGCCTTCTTCAAAGAAAATTTTCATAGGTTCACACTGCTATCAGGGAGAAATTACATATATTAAAGCATCTTGTTAATGAACATGTGAAAATTGTTAGTATCAAAATGAAGTAGGAGAGGTTTCATGAAAGCTTTCAAGAAAGGAGGAGAGTGTTTCCTGGACAGAATGAGAGAGAATGGTACAAGTGTAAAGTCAAAAGCAGGTGGTGTTCTCAAGCACCTCAACTCATTACTGCTTGCTTGATTACTGTGTTTGATGAGTTCTGAGAATAGTGCTGTAGAGGTTTGAAAATATCTAAATCTTGTTCAGCAATGTGATCATCCTGTAGTAGCACCCTCTGATGAGGTGTGCACAGGAGATTTGCTGGATCTCAGATTCTGGGATAATTCCCGTAACAGTGTATTCATCTGTTAAGAGTAAACAAGAAATGAGGTGCATTCCTAAGGGTTTTCTTTTGGCTGATCCTTTGCTCGGTGGTAAAGTTTTAACTGTTGCCAGCAGGAATGAAGGCGCCCAACGGATGTAGAATTAGAGTGTTTTAGCATAAGGAAGTGGAAAAGAATTATGAAGGAACTGTCTTAAAATTCTTGGCATTGGAACTGCATGTGTGCAAGAGAAGCACAAGTCCTTTGATATCAGTTATGTTTCTCCAGCTTGATAGCACGGTTCTGTATTTAAAATCAACCCCCTTGAGTTTAATATGGAAGCACCATGCCCAGGAGTTTGGAGAGCTGATTGATTAGCTGGGGTGTGAAGGAAAAGGCTTGTGGAAATGAGCAGCTTTCATGTCCATAACTGAAACTATGGGTATAAAAAAGGGGTTTTAGAAAATTAAAAAAACAAAGGAGCCTGACAGGAGGACAGAACACTGGGAGATTCTGGTGAATNAATTAAAGAAAAGAAATTAAAAAAAGAAATTAAAAAAAAGAAATTAAAAAAGAAAATTAAAAAAACAAAGGAGCCTGGCAGGACGACAGAACACTGGGAGATTCTGGTGAATGATTAAATGAGCTAATGACCAAGTGGTGGTGAAAGCAAAAGAGAAGGGGGAATGGCTGGAGCACAAGTTGTGCTTCAACTGGGTTGCTATCTTGGCTCCCTTGCTAGTGATGTTAAAAATCCCATCAGTTTAATTGAGACAGCATTCTACTCTAGTATTAGAATGAAAAAAGTGCACCACCACTGAACAATGAAATAAAGCAAGTTGTCACTCCTTGTATGGGCATTTAGATCTATCTCACTTCTCTACATGTTGATCAGTTTGATCAAGGACTTAATCAGAAATTATTTAGACAATTATTCCCCATTTCAAAAGTGTTCTCTAGTGATAGGAAACTATTACACAAAATCATTAAGGCATGCTTAACTGCATTGTCTTAATTATAGAATGATGAATTATTCTACCTTTCTTCATGAACAGCATTTTAGCAGTAGATAATATTATTGTTTATTTTTTCTAGGTGGTAAATGTGTAATAATGTTCTTTAGGCAATTACTTCTAGCAAACTGAGTCTTTTAAGTGGCCAGTTCATATCTGATCTTGAAATCTGATTTGTGTTTTGTTCACCTATACTGATTTTAAGTAATTATATTAATTGAGACATTGTCTTGTTGTATTGTGGTGTAGTGAATTGATTCTTTTTTGTTGTTGCTTTAATCTGATTGTGTGGAATGATGGAAGTATGCAGATAAAAATTATTCTTAAGGTAGGAAACTGAGAACTGGAAATTGGGGTTTCCAGTTTCCAGCGAGCTCACTGTATGACCTCAGGTGGGACTCTTACACCTTTTCTGTAGAATAAGGGTAATACAGATTTGTGATTGTTTGAAAGCCAATGAATATTTGTAAACAGCTTTGAGTTAGGAGTGGAAATATGTTACCCTGAGGTAAAAGTTTTGGGGGATTTTTTGTGGGATAGGGATCAATGTGATGGTTGGTGATCTCTTTTGATGACCAGCTGCTGAATTGTGTATGATCCAAATAACATTTTATGGAATTTAAAATAACGTTTCATGAAAAATCAAGTAAATATACAGTGGGGGCTATTCAAAGCACTACATTGGTTTTGCCTGATGGAAGCGTAAAGGCCAATACTTTGCTTCCTGCTCTGAAACCTACCACGTGTGTTTGTGAAGTTTGCTATTTCTCATGCTCTCAGAGGGACAAAACAGTTTGTAGCAGATGAACATGAAGACACGTTGGTTCACGTGTGCCACGCACTGCCCCAGACCTGGTAACCTTGCAGGTGCTTAGCTAATAGTGACATTTTTCTGGTATGTTTTCCAAATCTGTGGTGATCCTCTGCTTGTGAGATCCACAAAGCAGAAGCCACGTTTAATAACATTTATGGGTTTGAATCCATATCTCTCTGCTGCTTTTTCAACTGACAAAGTACCCTTAAGAAAGAAATTCTCCATTTGTTCTCAGTGTCAGCTGTGCTCCTGAGGCCTCTCAGTACAGAGCTCACATCTACCAACCCTCATTGCCCAACACCCAGTGAAAGAGAAGGGATTAATTCTTAGCAGTCAATGAATGGCGTGACACTGACTCTTAGAAAACTGTCTCATAGCTCCTGGGCTTTTCATCAGTTCTTGTTGGCATGTTATTCTCTTAATTGCATGTGATTTTCGTGATAGATTTAAACAATTCTGGGATTTGTAAGAAGATACTGGAGTACAGAAACCTCAGAAGATAGTCTAGAAATAAAAATATGTGTATTTACATAGATAAAAACACATGTATCAGATAAATATTTGTTTGTTGTTGTATGTATCATTTTGACTGCCCTTAGTCAGAAAATACTTTCTAAATCTTTTGTTTAATAAAAAGAAATAGAAAGGCAGGTTTTCTCTGCAGTAAAACCCAGCACAGAATGCCTATAAGCACTGCAATGTCTTCTCTTACTTACCTTGAATGTTTGATCACAACCGTTCTCAAAGAGCTATTTCCCATGTCATACTAAATACCTCTGATTTTCTACATAATACATAGAGTAGCTCATGAAGAGGAAAAGTCAGTACTTCGAGGAGGGGAAAAAAAGAAAAAACAGAACAATTTATCATTAAAAAATGAGGTCACATTATTACACCAGACTGACCAAATATACTTTGATTTTTGTTGCAAATCAAAACCAGTGTACTTTTCATCAACATTATTTCTTCTAACAAGGTGTACATACTATGGTATTATTTCTTTTTTAATTTACTTTTTATTTATAGCCTTTTTTTTATTATGGGAGAGAGGATCCAGAACCAGATGTACTTTCCCACAAATATTAAAATCAGGAAAAAACCCAGCAGTAAAATAACCATTTTATTTTTTTATCTGAAAACTTGTGCTGCGCCAAAGCGGAATTATTGTATTTTCTCATTTCTAAAATACTCTTTGCATAAAATAATGAACAGCATTGGAATCTCTAAATCACAAACCTATTTCTGATTGCTGCTCCTGTAAAGGCGTAGAGGCTTCAAGAGACCTGTTCTTAATGAACAGATTGGTACATGGTGTACATATTACTTCTTTTAAATGGAACAAAGAAAAAGAAGTGGGGGAGAAAACTGTTTCCCATACTGTGTGCACTGTTGCAATGTTTTGATCTGGTTGTGTCAGGTGATTCCGGGGCGCAATGCAAATGGCAAGTGCCTTGTTTTCCCTTGAACGCCCAAGTGATTCCTGCACTCTGCCTCTTGTGAGTGGCAGTTCTGATGGCCATGTCACTTGTAATCATGTCAGGATCATTAGAAAATGCAGGAAACAAGCACATGACTTGACTTAGATAAGTGTAGAAATCAACTTAAACTCTGAGTTTTAGCCTAAGATTTGCTAAGCCATTAAAATTCATTTTGAGCCCTCCCCCCACCTCCTGTTGGTTTGACTGTGCTAATGGTGAAGAAGTGATCAGTTTTTTTAAACTTCCAAAAGCAAGTACTGTTTTTCATTTTTCTGCATTTCAGCTTTTTCTTCTGTTCTCCTCTCTTTTTTTGTTTTCCTCCCTTGCCTTTCTTTTCCCTGTAGGACACACAGTGTTTTCCTGGCCTCGGAATACCCCACACTTATGCTCTCATTCCCACTGCTGTGGTCATGTCCAGGTAAACAGTCTTCATGTAAACACAATAAATGTTATATTGGGTAAATATTGTGTGGGAAGTGTATTAGATATCTCTAAATTGGGGCACATGGGATCTCTGTACGTCAGCAGCAAATGCAGCTTGTGCCATTTATTGATTGTCCATGGAAGGTCCAGATGGGCTGAGGCCACTCCTGTGAAACTTGACCAACCCTGTTGCAGGCCATTATAAATCATCAATAAATATTTTCTGAATAAATGCCTGGCTCAGAAAGTTAGACTGAGCTTCTGATCTAATGGAATCAAAGGTAGATGAGAAAAAACAGTTGAAGTCAGTTCTTAGTGGTTGTGCTGCTCTGCAGTGTAAGTGGGTCAGAATGAGAAGTATTAGTTAAATCCTTTGAAACAAAAGATATTATTAAATCCGGTACTATTTAGGTCAATTACTCAAAATAAACCATTCATAGAGTGCCCTTGAGACGGGCAACTCAAAGAGTATCAGGAGTTTTAAACTCCAATTGAATCTCACCATTATTCTCACTTAACCAAAGCTATCACACCTTTCCTTTCCAGGAATACATTACATAAAGATTTCACTATCTAACAGGGAAGGTGTTTAGCATTGAATTGAATCAGTTTTTCATCTATTTAAGATAAGTGTGGGGGAAAAAAAAGCGAAACAGATTTTCTAGGAGTGTGTTACAACTTTATTTTGTTCTATTTTAAGCCATGTGCGGTGATACTGTTGTCTGAATTTTGAGAACAGTTTGTGGATCATGCTCTGCAACTGCTTTTTTCCTGACTGCTGTGAGTTCACAGAAATCCCCAAAGCACAGGCAAGGAGGGAAGAGAATATTTTGTTGCATTCAGGTAGATTTATTTAGTCTCAGATGCTTGGGATTTGTCATCAAGTAATAAAAATTCAGGAAAAAAAATAGAAGAGCTGTAATAAATATGAACGGGTCATTGAATAAAAATCTAAATAATACTTTTTTTTCAATTTATTTACGGTATTTTTAAGCAACTTCTAAAATTTACTAAAGTTCAAGAAATTTTTACTGGTTTGGAATTCTAAAAATCAAATTATTCACAAGATTAATATGGTGTCTGATTTTTGTAACAAGATATTCCTTAAGAAAGGTCAAGTAAATCTCTTGGGACATATTAATCTTATTTCTACGTTTATTTTCTTGTGTTAACCTGTTAGACCTGCTGTCGTAGCAATAGGGCAGACGTTGCTCCTCATGTTCTGCACATGTGGGTGACTGAGGTATGTTTCCAGGCATGATCAGCAGTAGAGCATTGTCTTTCCACTTCCTTTTATTTTTGTGTTTGTAGGGTAATTGCACAAAACTCTACAAAAGAATGTTTATTGAGGGAACAATTTCAAAAACTCTCGTCTGCCTGAGAAGATGCTTTAATAAGCTCATATCCTGGAAATGCTCAGAAGTTTTATCTCAGACATAGTAAATCCTTCTTTTAACTGTAGTAACAAAGAATTAAACGTTCTTTGAGAGACAATAGAAATCAGGGCAGACAGTTTAATGTTTAGCAGTCATAAAAACAAAAAAACCTGTTTGTTTGTCTGAACTGACAGACAATGTGGAAGTCATATGAAACTCCCTATTGGATGCAGAGGGTAACATAGTAACCAAAAATGAGGAAAAAGCAGAAATACTCAATGCACACTTCGCCTCTGTTTTTAATAACACCACAAACTGCCCGCAAGAAAACTGGATCAGCAGTGGCAT